>NAGG01001103.1:0-24722 GCA_003031705.1 Calonectria naviculata
GGGGGGGGGGGGGGGGGGGTTGGACGGAGGCTGGACAATTTGGGCCTTTTTTCACGGATCAAAGTCGTAACATACAGCCTAAAAGTCCATCGATTTGCGATGATGCTATTACGTTCTGACATTGATAGATGGTGCACTAGGCTGGGTTGAGGAAAATGGAGCGCTCTTTGTTGGCCGCATTTCGACATTATTAAATGGGTGTCCCTTGGCATCACTCGCTATCAAGGTACAAAGTGATTGAATACCATTGAACGACCCGCATTTCTATGGAATAATAGGTTGTTTCAACCATGGATAAAATCAATGCGCATTAAACCCCATGTTTGTATGATTTAGTGTCAATATCTGTTTGGCAAAAGAAGAGAAGAGAGCATGAAATGCGCTTAGCTGAAGCCCATAGTCAATGTCGAGTGGCAGGGCATTCATTCAAAATCCGGAGCTATTCCTCGACCGGCTCCTCCTCCTCATATATGTCGTCCTCGTCGTCGATTCCGGCCTCCTGGTACTGCTGGTACTCGGAAACGAGATCATTCATGTTGGACTCGGCCTCGGTGAATTCCATCTCATCCATTCCCTCTCCGGTGTACCAATGAAGGAAGGCCTTGCGACGAAACATACGAGCAAATTGGTCTCCGATTCTCTTGAATAGATCTTGAATAGAAGTGGAGTTTCCGACAAAGGTAGATGAAATCGGTAGGCCACGCGGAGGAATTGAGCATAGCGCAGTCTGGATGTTATTTGGGATCCACTCGACGAAGTAGGCCGAGTTCTTATTCTGGATGTTGAGCATTTGATCTTCCACTTCCTTCATTGCAACCTTGCCACGACTACCACAAGTTAATCAGATTGAACGACTCAAATCACACTTCTGTACTTACAAGATGGCCGAGCATGTGAGGAACCGCCCATTTCGGAAATCAGAAGCCGACATCACGTTCTTTGGGTCAAAAAGCTGTTGAGTTAGCTCTTGAACACTGATGGCTCGGAAGCTTCGCGCATCTCTGCTGGTCAAAGGTGCGAACCCAACAGAGAAAAAGTGCAGCCTGGGAAAGGGGACCAGGTTGACTGCCATTTTTCGCAGATCAGAATTGAGCTGCCCCGGGAATCGAAGACATGTCGTCAGACCAGACATCACAGTGGAAACCAGATGGTTTAGATCTCCGTACGAAGGGTTGTTCAGCTTCAATGTCCGTTTGCAGATATCGTACAGGGCCTCATTGTCCAGGCTGAAAGTCGCATCGGAGCTTTCCACCAGTTGATGTACGGAAAGGGTAGCGTTGTAGGGCTCGACAACGACTTCGGAAACGCTTGGGGAGGGCAAGACAGAGAATGTGGCCATCATGCGGTCCGGAAATTCTTCTCTGATTTTGGAGATGAGAAGTGTGCCCATGCCGGCGCCTGTTCCACCACCCAAGGAGTGAGTGATTTGAAAGCCTTGAAGACACTCACATCCCTCGGCCTCGCGACGGACGACGTCCAGAACCTGATCGATAAGTTCTGCGCCTTCGGTGTAGTGCCCCTTCGCCCAGTTATTTCCGGCGCCAGATTGACCAAAGACAAAATTGTCTGGGCGGAAAAGCTGACCAAGTGAGCCAGATCGAATGGCGTCCATGGTTCCTGGTTCGAGATCGACTAAGACAGCGCGAGGGACATATTTTTGGCCAGCAACCTGATGACACACAATGTTACCAATGGCTTCCACAAGGGAGAAAGAATGCTAGAATACTTCATTGAAATAAACTCCCAAGCGATCAAGCTGGAGGTCAGATGTGCCGTTGAACCTTGATATCCAGTTAGCAACGGAATGTTACATGTCAAACACAAACCTACACGCCGTTGCCATCAAGACCATGCTCGCTGTGGATGGTTTGCCTGGAAGACTAATGAGCTAAACTTGTCCTCATTTGGAGGATTATCCAATGTGGTGTAGTATACCAGAAAGCCGCGCCAATTTGGTTACCCTTTATCTGTCGTCAGTCGATCCATTACTTATCATGGGATTGTTGGAAGTATTTACGCATTGTCCGGTTTGTAGGTGGATCTGAAGATCATTAGTAGTGATACATGAGTTTGGAGGCTCTTTAACTTACAATCTCACGCATCGTGGACGGCTAGTCTCTTCCACTTTCAATAACGTTTACAAAATTTTCAGGATGCCTCAACAACACCCGCCTTGAAGGTTGTATCCAAACCGCTGGGTTAAAAGTATGAATAAGCTAAAAAGCAAAAACAGAAATCATTCCTACGGGTAGGTAGACATCTTAAAAGCGAGACCGCTCACCGAAGAGTGTCAAAGTGTCACACTAGTGGCTTCCAATCAAATGGCACAGACTGCCTCCTCCGCCATATCGGCGGAATACAAGTGGGGCCCCCCTGGGTTCAAGCCACTACATGCTTCATGTCGAACCTCCCTCCTTCATCAATGTCCCCTCTGTTTCCCGTTACAGCCAATCCCAAATGACGTCCATCGAGCCCCAGCCTCAAGTCTCGCCTGCTGATTCCACCGCCGGAAGGAACCGTCGGAGCATCCGGAAGGGAACCCGCAGCTGTTGGGAATGCAAGCGACGCAAGAGCAGGTGCACTTTTGACAGGAGTGATTCATCTTGCACCGAGTGCTTGCGGAAGGGGATCACCTGCGTCAGCCAAGACCTGCCGCAGGAGAACGCTCGCTCCAGTGTACCTCTTCAACCGGTCTACGACCGACTGACCCGCGTGGAGGAAATCCTTGAACGGATTGCAGAGAAGACGGGCGCCGTCCCATCGACTGTCCCGATCCCCGTCCACCCACCAACTTCTCGCAGGAAGAATGAAGGCGCTATAGGGGGTGAGCATGACTTCAATAATTCTATTCAATATGTACCTCTCATCCAGCAACCTGTTCACCCGCCCAAGCCCGTCGTTCAAAGTGGGCCCACGGAGAAACAACTGAATATCCACCTTCAGGATGCCTTACCAACACAAGACGATATTCGCATCATTTTTGAGCTGGTCAGCCAAGACTCCATCTTCTTCCACCAGATGCTGGTGATGCCTTATGACCAGCTGGCAAGTTCCCGTTTCAAGGCCCCAGAGTCCCTTGCCAAGCTGCCTGAGGAAGCGACACATCCAATCCTGATTGCCAAAGACTTGTTAATATTGGCCACACTACTGCAGGGGCTTAGGCCTCAGTACGAAAACCAGGTTCACCTTTTGTCGACGTCACCTGAGACAATGATGACCCGACTGGTCGATGCTGCCATCTCACTCCTGCCCGCCCAAGATGACTTGATGACGACAATGGAAGCCTTGGAGTGTCTTATATTACAGGGAGTGTTTTATGCAAATGGAGGCAATTTGCGTCGGGCTTGGCTAACCTACCGTCGTCTAATTTCAATTGCCCAGCTGCTGGATCTTCACCGCCCCGCCCGCAGCTGCATTCAGTTCCTTGACCCCGATAACAAAGCAGAACCGGAATTGGTCTGGTTTCGCATCTTATACACGGAGAGGCTTCTTTGTCTGCTACTCGGTAAACCCTTTTGCTCTGCAGGAACTGAAGTGTTCAACGAGGCGGCTTTGCTGGCAGATGCACACCCTCTTCAAAAACTGGAGCGCATGCACTGTGCGATAGCTTCTCGTATCCTAAAGCGCAACGAGGATTATCCAAGTCCCCACGAGCTGGATGTCACGCGAACAATCGACCTCGAGGTGCAGAATGCGGCAGATGTGCTGCCACAAAATTGGTGGCCGATTCCCAACCTCTCAAATTTGTCGAACACGTCTGAGAGGTTCTGGGCAGCAATTCAGCTCACGACACAATTGTTCCACCATCATCTAATTGTTCAACTCCACCTGCCCTTCTTACTTCGGAGCTCCGCGGAGGGGAAATACGATTATAATAAGACGGTTTGTGTCAACTCCAGTCGTGAAATCCTCACACGTTTCATCGCTTTTCGATCGTTGGACACGGTCGCGTTCAACTGTCGCGCAATCGACTTCTTTGCCCTCATTGCCACTGTGGCAATTTTGCTTGCACATATCAGCAGCCGCTGTACTTGTCAGCGAGATGACGTCTTGGCGCACCAGCGCCTCAGTGATCGTGCATTGGTGGAGCAGGCGTTGAACAACATGGATGCAGCCAGCCAGATGTGCAGCGACATGATGTATGAACAAAGCGCCAATGTATTGAGGCGAATGCTGGAGGCCGAAAACTTCGCCTACAGTCGGCACTACGGGACTGTTATGGGCGGAAAACGGCTAGACCCGAAACAACCGACGATCCATTTGTCTTTGCCTCATTTTGGAAAAGTGAGGGTCACATGCGCGGGCGTGGTTCAGTTCCAGCAAGAGTCTGGTTCTACTCCACAGATGACTGATGGATCATCCAATTCATCATCAATACAACAAAATCACGGCAATCCAATAGGCATGACTCCGACGTATCTCGGAATCGCTGCGTCCACTATCAACATGTTCCCGGACCAAGCTTTAGAGGCTGATCATCCATACCTGGTTGGAACAACCACGATGGACCTTCCGGCATCAAATGAACAGGGCCACTACGACGTTGGGGGCATGGCATGCACATTAGACGAAATGTTGGACGACGTAGACATTTCATTTTTGTAATTCTTTGCATTGGGTATAAGGGATTTGGGATAACAATTGTAAAATACCAGTGGAGGCAATAGAAACTACACATTTTTAAAACAGTCAGCCTGAGAAAGATCGGCCACATACTAAGACTTCAATTGACTTTTATTCGCGATCCCTTCTCACGGTGTGTTACTCACGTCATGTAAGCACGATAAAAAAGCTCTCCAATTTTATTGCCCTTGGCGAATTGATATGCAACTCAAGGTTGCATTTGTCTTCAACCCATCTAGCTGCCTAACCGACCCTGGACCACTGCGCATTCAGCTCCTCATCCATATCCGACAAAGCGTATGCAGGATAATGGCCCCCACGAGGCAACCTTGCGTTAGGTCGGGTACGTGGCATGGGCACATTAGTCCTCCGGGGACTGATTACCCGTACTTCTAAAATGCCTCGAATTCATATGGCATGATCATCTTAATCCTGTTTTTTCCTTTATACAAAGTCTTGAACGGCCCCATTCACCACTCGCTTCCTGGGGCATCGATCCACCGGAAAAGACGTCAATGCTGTCAGGTCCCATCGCGGTAAAAATTCGCAGGGCCACTCATTCAATTCTTCGGTAGAGCTGGTGGAGGGTCCAACGCGCTGCTCTGTGATCAAACGATGGCAGGTCGAGAAAGTAATACTGGCCTCATGCCTGGCCAGAACCCGTGGAATAGAGATACCTCGGCAGAATCTCCACCACTTGCATCTCATTCATCAACCGGTCCCTTGAATTACCAGACACAGCGTTCAGCCTTTCCGTTTTCTCAAAATCCCGGTGTGCAAGTTTCTGGATTGAATGGCACAAGTACAAACCTGGGCCTTGCATGCAATTGTCAATCTGTACCCCAGTCCTATTATCATACAGAACAAAATCAAACTTCCCAGCCTTCGAATATAGCGCCAAACCCCATTCAGAACTACAGAGCGGACTTGCAACACCCAGGGCCTACGATCATTGAAGGAGAGGCATGCAATCAACACAGAAACTATGGATCCCACTATCCCAACCACAATTATCTGCAAAATGCGCCTACAGCTAAGCCGCAGTGTTCGCAGTGTAACTATAACCAGGAGCAGGGAGAAATACGTCAGCCGATTACCCAAACTTCGCCAGCTTCCGATATGATATATCTTAATGGAAAGTGGTTCAATCTCTCTTTGGCCGACAAATCCATACCCCAGACTGCCCAATCGAATGCGCCCAGGGTAGCTCAATGGCAAAACCAGCCCCATCAACCTTCTCCAGAACGTGTGCCACCTCCGCATTCTATTCCGGGTCAAGCCCAGACCACGGCACCTATAAATCCGCCGAACATTCCCGGAATGTATGCCCCATCAGTAAAACCATACAAAACGCCAAATTCGACGTCTTATCCGCCACCTCCGGGTAGAGCTCCAGCAAAGGTCGCTCCGCCGGGTCCCCCTCCAGGCTGGCCAGGTCTGCGACCAGGTTTGAAGCGCGGTAAAAACCCAGCCACGACACCAAATATTGTGGCTCGAGGCACACGTTCTTCCACTACCGGAAGTTCAACTTCAAGCGACTCAGGATCGAGTGACTCTGAGGACAGTGACCCGGGAACGAGTGGAATAGAAACAGAGGAAGGGCCTCGTCATAATCCGTTCGACTACTCCGAATCTGAAGATAGTGATTCAGACAGTAGTGATACATCCAGTAGCGGTACTTCTGACACATCCAGTTCTTCTTTCCCCACCAGGTCACAATCGTCTTGGCATAGCCCTGCCAAGAATCTCCTTCCAAAGCTCGGGGATGGCATACCCGAACAATATCGAAGTTCTTCGCCAGCAACAAAAGAGTGGGAGCTCCAGAAAAAATATTCAGGAGCACAAAACAAGGCTCTAGACCGACTCATGTCAATGGTTGGCATAGAGGAAGTAAAGGCCGAATTTCTGAAGATAAAATCCACCATTGAGACGGCGCAAAAGCGGAAGGGCCGATTAAGATGGCAAGATCTCAATTTAGCACTCATGGGAAACCCTGGAACAGGTTTGTAATCTCCATTCCCAACTTTATCCTGCTGTTTAAGATACTCCATCATTATTTGAGAGTCTCTACTTTTCTTTTTCTTATTCAGCTCGAGCTCCCGTTGACAGGCGCTTGTAGGGAAGAGGACACTTGCCGGACTCTATCTGGATTTTCTCGCACAATGTGGCGTCTGGTCAGACGCTGAGAAAGGAAACGTCCCCTTCAAATACCTATCAGCTATGAATTTGGATCTTGACAGTCTCAGCTTCAATCTAAGTGATATAATGGTAGGTTTTCAGACATGTTTATTGTTCTGTCCGATAAGATGTTAACCACGTTTGATCTCTAGTTTCTTTTTCTCGATTCGATCGATTACTTGGATGAAGATGATATGCCAAAACTATTAGATCTCTTTGATCGACATGCTTACAAGCTGGTGGTTGTTATTTCCGGCTCTGTTGATAGCGTAACCCGGTTTCTCGGGGGCGCTCCTCATGGTCGATGGCAGTTTAGCCGAAGAATTCAACTAAAAGATCTTTCGGATGAAGAGCTACGGGTAATATTGCTGCGACTTATTTACCATAATTCTTTGAAGGTTGTCGGCGGTGACGAGAGCCCCGCTCCTCTGATTGCGGCAAAACGCGTGGGAAGAGGTCGTAGCTCACAAAGGTTCGGGAATGTATACGATCTAATAACAGCTTTCGAGAAGATTCTAGAGCGACATTCCAGTCGAATCAATGAAGGCAGAAAAAGAGCACAGGTTAAAGAGGTTGAAGATTTGCAAAAAAGCAGAGCACTTCTCGGAGCAATCACCGGAGATCCTATCAAAGATATGGATAGAGGCCTTCTCGTCTTCAATATTCTGATTGTTCTTATATTCATATTATTCTTCAGCAGAGACTCATACCCTAAAGCGTTTACAAAGCTTGACAATGAAAGGGATACACAGGGGGGAATGACACCAATTGCTGATGGAAACGGCGAAGCCAAGGCTGAGGAACAAGATTTGCAGCCTCAAATCAAAAAGTCTAAAAAATCTACAAAGACTGATGTCCAAAACGGAAAGGCTCCAAAGAATGGGCCAGAAACAGAAGGCAAACCAAAAATACCGGAAAAAGTCGAAAATACAGAAAATGAACCTCAGAATGACACTTCTTGGCTCACAATGGATGATATTTTGGGGAAACAATCAGCGCATATCCAGACCCAGAGCGATGCTTGGAAAGCATTGGAAAAAATGACTGGACTTGAAGAGGTAAAGAAGGCTATCAAAAACTTGTTTGATATTGCAATGGAGAACCATCGCCGTGAAATTCACGGCAAGGAACTCGTTCAGGTTTCGTTGAACCGAGTGTTCTTGGGTCCTCCTGGGACCGGTAAGACAACGGTTGCAAAACTTTATGGACAGATATTGGCAGAAATTGGTCTTTTGTCATCCAACGAGGTGATTGTTAAGACGCCAGGGGAGTTTATCGGGCAGTATCTTGGTGATTCTGAGGCCAACACAAGCGCCATATTAGAAGCAAGCAAAGGTAAAGTCCTCATCATTGACGATGCCTACATGTTTTATCATGATACTGGAAGCGGGGCGAGCCATGACACAGACGAGTACAAGATTGGATGTATTGATACGATTGTTTCAAACATCCACAACACACCTGGCGAGGACAGATGTGTCATTCTCATCGGTTATCAAGATTTGATGGAGTCCATGCTGCAAAAAGTCAACCCCGGGCTTCGGAGACGCTTTCCGCTTGAAGATGCATTCTACTTCCAAGACTATGATGATGAGCAATTGGGTGAGATTTTGAGATTAAAAATGGCAAAAGAAGGAATTACAGCCGAGAAGCCGGCGATGGATGTTGCCGCTGAAGTGCTCCGGCGGATGAGGGATCGTCCCAACTTCGGAAACGGAGGTGACGTCCAGAATTTACTAGATCAAGCCAAGGCCCGTTTCCACGAAAGAAATTCGAAAAAGGATGGAGGCGGTTTGAATGCTGGCGGTGGCAGTACAGCTAATACCTCCACTGAAAAGCCGTCACCTATTCAAGATGGTGTCACGAAATGCGAGTCGACTTATGATCGAACTCAAACCATAATTCTAGAGAAGGAGGACTTTGATCCGGAATGGGACCGAGGTCGTTGGGCCAGTCTAAAGTGTGCGGGTCTCTTCAAAGGGCTGGTTGGTTTTGATCCTATCATCAAACAATTGCAGGATTACCAGCGCATTGCTACCAACATGCGATTGATGGGCAAGAACCCACGCGATAGCATCCCATTTAACTTTGTCTTCAAAGGCCCCCCGGGTACAGGAAAAACGCAGACAGCTCGTATTATGGGCCAAATCTTTTACGACATGGGTTTCCTCTCAACTAACGAAGTTATTGAATGTTCAGCGAGTAATTTGATCGGCCAATATTTGGGACAAACAGGGCCAAAGGTCGTAGCCCTTCTTGATCAAGCTCTTGGCAAAGTCCTTTTTATCGATGAAGCATATCGGCTAGGTGGGGAGAGTCACACTCTCCAAGCTGGAAGATACGAGCAGGAGGCCGTTGGAGAGTTGGTCGACTGCATGACCAAGCCACGCTATCTCCGGAAGATAGTCATCGTTCTGGCAGGGTATGATGGCCATATGGACGCTTTCATGGAGGCGAACCCTGGATTGCGCGGGAGATTTGCGACCGATCTCAAATTCCGACCAATGAGTCCTCATCATTGCGAGGAGCATCTAATTAATCTGATACGTGCTGAAGGCATCTGCATTGAGGAACGTTATGAAACCAGCGGTGCAGCGAGAACAACAGTTCTGAGGTTATTGGGGAAGCTTAGTATGACACCAGGGTGGTCGAACGGGCGTGATGTGAAGACACTGGCCACCATGATTACAGCTGAAATTTACCGGAAAGATCTACCCGAGATTGGAGGCGGAGGCAATGCGTGTTTTCAACCTGAGAACATGTTGAGAGTTACTACAGAGGATGTAATCTCGTGCATAAAGGCTTTGATTAAGCAAAGGGACATATAGGACAGAAACAAACGGTGGTGCTTTGAGGCTGTGGAATCCAAAAACCAGTTTTCAAGTGCCACCGAACATTACAAACTCATATGCCTCAATACAGGACTAGCCTTTTGTTTCGTCTTGTACAGAATTAAGAAATAGATCGCCCATGGGTGGGCGCCAAGAATGCGAAGCCAGAAATACGAGTAATACGACGAATTAAGTCGGTTTATCCGGGCAACCGGTGGCTTAAAGTCCACTGCCTCCTTTGGGTCTCATTCGGGGCGACAGTCGCTGATGATCCTCTCCCTCTTCAGGTTTTTCGACCTGCACACGCCACTCATTACATCACAGAATTTTAAATAAACTATGAGGCGTAATGTGTCCCACGTGTAGATGTATTCAGCTCCCGAATCAGACGTTACCTACGAGGCTTTGATGACACCTCACCCTGTGGCTTGGAACACTCAAGAGTCCAGCAATACTTGCGTAGTCCAAGTAAGCACTACGGCAACGATTTGCCTCAAGTTATAGTTGCGTGCATCTATTCCAAATCTGGAAGTATGCTGATGCGAGAATGCTAGACTCACTAGACCATTTTCCAGCATGCGTCGCTAGAAAGCTGAAAAGTGCTGCGCCACTTAATTCGAACGCGTCCTGAATAACCCCTGCCTCATACTTCACCATCTCCTTAACGATAACTCTTTGACCCTCAATAAATATAAAAGGGCACTAGATGATCTAATAGTTCGATGCACCTCAATACATGGACGCCCATTTCCCCGCTACAACATTTTCCACGCCCATTCGATATGCTACCTTTCAATTTTGTCCTCTTAGTCTCTCTGGCTGGCGCTTCTCATGCCTTGAGCTTGAGGCACGATGCTAGAAAAGAAGAGAAATCTAGTGGCTTGAGTTGGGGTCCTTGTGACGAGAAATTCTTCAATGAAACCGAACTCAAAAGTATCCAAGTTGATGTTGATTGTGCAACTCTTGACGTCCCTCTTGACTACACAAACAGAAAATCCGAGTTGCTTCAACTGCATTTAATCAAGAGAAATGCTACAAAGCAGCCATCTAAGGGAAGCATTCTGTTCAATCCCGGTGGTCCTGGCGAATCAGGAATGGTTGCAGGTACCGAGCTTCCGTCTGAATACTTTGAGTATGTAACGAACCTTGATTCAGCGGTAACTACTAACTATAAAGTGCCACTGGAAACGAATACGATATCATCGGCTTCGACCCCAGGTAAGTTCAAGTTGCATATTACAAATCGTCCCAAAATTAAATGTGTATTAGGGGAGTGAGACGTACTATCCCTTTTAAGTGCGATTCGAGCATCAAGACAAACGCAACCAATTTATCCCGACGAAGTAATATTACGGTAAACCTGCCACAAGATGATACCTACCAAAGGCTGGTTCAAAAATGGGACGACTACAAAGAAATGGCAGATTCGTGTTACAATTCCAACAAGGAAACTGGGCGCTTTTTGTCAACGGCCTTTGTGGCCCGGGATATGCTTCAAATCGTTGATGCTCTCAAAGAAGACGGCCTACTTCGATACTGGGGTGTCTCCTACGGCACCACTTTGGGACAGACATTTGCAGCCATGTTTCCCGACCGAATTGACAAAATGGTTTTGGATAGCAACCAGATTGCATACGAGTATCATTCCGGCTATTGGCTTGCTACAACGCGCGATACAGACAAGGCGCTGGTCCACGCCTTCAGCGAATGCATCAACGCTGGACCCAAAGTCTGCTCGTTGGCCAACTACAGTGGGCCTGACACAACTCCAGACAAATTGGCGTTTGCTTTTGCCGATTCCCTTCAATCACTCATTGATGACCCGCGAGCTGAATCGGCCGCTCTGCTCGTAGATATCAAGTCAGTGGTGCAAGCAACCCTCTACTCTCCGGCTATGATGATCGAGGCGCTTGAGGTCGTGGATCTTGCTGTCCATAGAAACTGGACAGGTTTCAGGCACTACTTTCCAGCAAGATCGGGGGGTAATGACGCCTTGTTAGGTATTGCCTGTGGTGATGGTTCCTTTCGTGCGAAGTCTCCCGAAGATATGTATCCTCTTGCAAGGGCCATGGCTTCGGAAGGAATGTTCCCAGAGGTTGCCGAAGCCTTTCGTTTTTGGAGCTGCGCCCAGTGGAAGTTCGAGGCCGCCGAGCCATTGAAAGGAGCGTTCACAAACATTACCACAAGCTTCCCCATTATGTTCGTAAACGGCGTTTACGACCCTGTTACACCCTTGAGTGGGGCTTTCGAGGTGGCCGCTGGGTTCAAAGGCAGCAGAGTCTTAGTACACAAGGGTGTTGGTGTAAGTGTTTCCATCTCCGTCTTGTTATATAAACTGACCTTGAACATAGCATGGGGTGATGAGCCATCCATCAAATTGTACCATCGGAGCAATCCGTGAATACTTTTCGCACGGAGTTTTGCCAAAAGCTGGAGATGAGTGTGAGCCTGACCAAACAGCATTTGAGGTTGGTTTAGCCGCTCGGCAAGCGTAGGTCTAGGATAATTCTTGCCAGATGTCATTATAAGATTCTGCGGTTAACTACAATTGGCTTTACTATTTTCATTCAATTAGGGTCTCTCTTTGTGCATGTGAGTCTTTTTGAACGTGGCGGGGGGCCAGGGTATGCAGCTGTTGTGGGTACGACTGCATCTGGACGGGGATTAGTTGCAGCGCCTTCGCTCTAGACCGCGTTAAACGGCACACACGTGCCGAGTATCACGCGATGCCTCCATTGCAATGTAAATAATGGAGAATAGAAAAAAAGGTAACTGTCGTTTAAATGACGGTTCAAGTTTGAGCAGTAGAGCAGTGAACAAATTAATAAGAACGATCCCCGTCATCACAAACTTCTGAGTTCCTATTCTCGGTCCCCAAACTAGCCTTGATACGTACACCAATATTGCTCTCATTAATATCTGAGGTACATAACTCGTATTATCTGTCTAGTTTCAGAGGCCAAGTTGAAAAAGCGTCATAATCTGCCGATCCAGCATCCAATTACAAATTGCCTAAACTCGATTACGGGCTCGCTACCGAATTGTCATCGCTGGGCCCGGATCAGACGCCAAAATGACACTGGCTTCAAGAGCCCCTCCGTAAGCCGTGCCGGAGCATCCCTACAAGGTGGTATTGAAACGCCATTAGGGAAAAGACCAACCGTCCAACCCTGCTGAAGTCGAAGGGCCATTTGCTACTTTTGGAATAAAGACATGGACATTATGCCATAAATGATCATTGAAGAGTAGCATTTACAGTTTCATGTGTTGTTACCGCGGCTCATTGCGCGCTGACGTCCATAAAGCCAAAAGGAGGGGTCTGTCAACTTCGTTGATTCATCTTCCGGGGACTTCATTTACACTTTCCCCTCGTGCAATTGACCCAAGATTGCCTCAATGGAGTTGGCTCTCCAAAATCAGATTCTGGGGCTCCTAGCCTTCTTGGCAGGAAACCCTGTTATCGCGCTGCTCGGGGCCTTTTTTGCTAGCCTCATCTTGTGGTACACTGTACCTCTGTTTACGTCCCCGCTTCGAAAATACCCAGGTCCTTTGCTCGCATGTAAGTTATTGGGCTCACGATTTGCCCTATGCATTACATTGACATGTGTAGCTGCCACCAATTATTGGAGGATGTATCATTCCTACGGTGGATCAATGCACCTAGTCACGAAACGACTTCATGAGAAGTATGGGCCCGTGGTGCGAATGGGACCTAACTACGTAGACCTCGATTGCCCTTCATTAATTAAGACGTGCTTCGATACCCGCGGCGTGTGGCGGAAGGCAGGTTATACCTCCATAATTCCCTTTTCTCGGTCGCTAAGTCTTTTCCTATAGACCGAGTGGCACGGTGTATCCGGAGTCAAAATCGGCAACAAGATTCACTACAACATATTTAGCGAGTGTGATCCTCATGCCCATGCAAGGATCAAGAAGCCTGTTTCCAAATATTGGACCACCACTGGTGTTGCCGTGATGGAACCACATATCGACAGTGTCCTTGCGTTCCTCCTGAAAAGAATTGACGATTTGTTTTCCGGAGAAAAGGAAATGGGTAACGACTTCAATTTTGGTGAATGGGCCATGTTTTGTAGGTGGAAACTTGTTAACGAATTAGTTTGGGCGCTCATTCTTTTAAGATTCCTGGGATGTCGTGGCCAAGAGCACATGGAGCAAGCGTATCGGATACCTCGAACATGGTCACGACTTTGACGGCACACTGTCCACATCTGAGAAGGCCATGGATTACTTGGTTTTGGTAGGGATGCAACCCAAGCTGGACAAGTTCCTCGATAAAAACCCAATCTACCGAATCGGGCCCCCAGCCTTCGGCAATATCACCCAAGTTGGCCTTGGACATCTAATGGCACGCATCACGGGCAAGGATGGTCATGATCCCGCTAAACCCGACTTTATGGACCGTTATCTCGAAGCTAAACAGGCCTATCCCGACATTGTGGATGACCCCACACTCATGGGTTATTTGTTGGTGAACCTCGCAGCCGGAGCAGACACCACCGCCGTGAGCCTGAAATCGGTGTTTTACCTGTCTCTCAAGCATCCTCAGGTATGGAAGAGGCTCACGCATGATATTCTAACTGCAAGCTTTTCGCAAATACCCGTGCCATATGCTGAAGCACGATCAATTCCTTATCTTGAGGCTGTTATTCGCGAGTGCCTCCGTCTATATCCTGGAAATTGCTTTGCCCAAGAGCGATATGTACCTAAGGGTGGACTCACACTGCCCGATGGCTCTGTTATCCCAGAAGGGACTGCTGTAGGTTTTAACGCTTATGTTCTCCACAGGAACAAGTCGATCTGGGGCGAGGATGCGGAAGAGTTCAACCCGGAGCGCTGGCTTCAGGGTAAGAATGAGACGCAGGAGAACTTTGCCGAGCGCCTTCGTCTGATGAACAGCGGCGACCTTTCCTTTGGGGGTGGTAGCCGAAGGTGCATTGGCATGAACTTGGGCATGATGGAAGTGTACAAATCCGTGGCAACTCTGATTGCATTTTTTGACTGGGAGCTTGCAGACCCTGAAAAAGAGTGGACTATTCACAACAGTATATTTCCGCGGCAGAGTGGCATTATCATGAAGTGTAAGCGACGCAATGATCTCGGGGTCCCATTCAGGGAGGAGTTGGCTTCAGATAGCTAGAGATTTGGGGTGCTGGGAAGCTTAAGTGGGTGCAAGTGTAGCTTTTCTTTGATAAGCTATTTTGGCTTAAACCATTCTTTGACCACAGCTGTAGTATGTTCTTTGATGCCCGATCCTGATATGAGCAACTCTACAAATTACGACCAGGCGAACACAAAGCACACTTTGAACAACCCAAAGAAACAGACAATTGTTCCGAGAACATTCGATCTCTTTTCTATCTGTTAGCTTTCTCCATAGAAGTATTTAAGTAAACCTTAACTCTGGTACAATAACAACATCTAACTCTTTTACATGCCAAAATACATTGTTCTACGAAGCCACACATACCCAGTTTGCCTGTACAATAAGTCAACACTACATGTCAGCCAGCCTTACCCCCGCTAGTATGTCAGATTCGGAGAATGCATCACAGAGCACCCCCACTCATCGCAAACGACCCTTGAATACCAGTTCCTGTCCAAATTCGGAGACAGCGCCCCCTCCGACACGTCGCCGAACAACCGCACCATTAAAGAGTGCTGTCAGGCGCAAGAAGAGGGTCACTTTTGCCGATGCGCCCATAGCCACCTGCATGTTGACGGGTGTGCCTGTGCAGGCCGTCGCCAAGCCAGGTCAACGTCAGTGGCGTTTTCGCCTGCAGACCCAAGGAGGTTACGATTATGAAAGAGCTGCATTAATAAAGCAGACAAACCCAGACCCACGCGACCAACGGCTCGGGTGGTTCTGCTCCCAGGATTCTGAAACGAATCGTAACATAGTCATTGCGGAAACGCGCGCCGAAGAGGCCGCGAAAAAGTGCTTCTGGAGAAAGACGGACAAGATCGGGGGTGTGATGATGGGCATCACTAGGATGCGTTATAAAAGCATCGAAACATTGTTTTCGTGCATGGAAAATGTGCCGGAAAAGTTGAGAGTCATTGAAGTTATCGAGGAATGTAAGACTGTCGAAGAAGATACGCAAATGTCGGGCTAGCATCACTGGGTTGTGAGTCTTCGTGATTATTTCAGGATGAAAACGTCTAGAATAGGCTGTAGTAGCCAAACGAGACAATGTTGGAACCATTGGAGAGATGGAATTAATAATGAATCATGATTTTGTAGATTAAAGTCCAGTCTATCCCGCTACAAGAAGTTCCTACCAAGCTGTGTCACTAGCCTGATAAATTTTATGAATATAGTTGCTTAGGAACTACCCTTTGTCCTTGTACAGAGAGGAGGGGGCTCATATGCTGAAAAATGTGAAGAAACATGGTGCTTCTAAAGCTCCTCTGTTGACCAACACTCGGTCACAATCACATAAGAGGCATCATGTAAATCCTGGTGATACGAGATTGAGCAATGATCTCATGAATAAGTCGGCATTTGAATAAAGGCTAAATTGGTGCCAAATTGCATGTAATTCGGGTTTCCGACCTCAGGTCCGAGTCGGAGCCCGAGAGGAGAGGTCGGAGAACACCTGGTTCACCGCCTGTGTACAATAATGACTGAGGTGACAGGGGCTTGTGTTGAAGCGGCCGTTAAAGTGTCCAGCACGGTGACATGTATTTGTGCCTGGATGGGGTTGTCACTTCTCGAGACTGTGTGTGATGCCCTACATCATGTCGTCTCGGCCGTCTCAGTGTACTCACCCAATGTGCCGGGGAAAAGAAGAATTATAGCCGACCACATATAACCAATAGACTTCCAAGAGACATTTCATAAGATCCAGAAAAATTATGCATATCAAACATGGACCTTGATTGCCAATTGTCCCTGGCCGCCGTATACTTGACCCCTCTATTGATAGCGGGGTCAATTGGGAAAATGCCGCCTTATCAGCTTATCAACCGACTCACGTCACCAACACTTCACCACGCTCCGCCATCCTTCGCTGGACGTAGCGGTACGCCAAGACCATTTTAGCGACCGCTACACCGTCAGATAGTCAACAGAAATGCCGTCCTCGCAGAACTTCAGACCCGCTCTGCTGGTCGTGGACTTCCAAGAGGACTTCTGCCCACCGGTGAGTCCAGTCCTTGGCCTGCTGCT
Organism: Calonectria naviculata; assembly: GCA_003031705.1. NCBI lineage: Eukaryota > Fungi > Ascomycota > Sordariomycetes > Hypocreales > Nectriaceae > Calonectria > Calonectria naviculata. The sequence continues at coordinate 16,822 of NAGG01001103.1, forward strand.
ACAGAGTGGGCGCCCTCCAGAGAGGCACACGCTGCTGCATGTATTTCCAGCCGCTCGAGCTGGGTCTCAACTCCGTCCAATACTCGCAGCCTCGACTCCACCCCAACAACACTAACACTCCCTCGTCACAGAATGGCTCCCTCGCCGTCCCCAACGGCCGCGACATCGCCCCCGCCGTCAACACGCTGCTCTCGCTGCCCTTCGCCCTGAAGCTCGCCACCAGGGACTTCCACCCGCCCCATCACGTCTCCTTCGCCGCCAACCACCCGGCCGCCGAGCCCTTCACGTCCAGCCACGTCATTGTGCACCCGGCCGACTCGGCCCGCACCTACGCCACGACCCTGTGGCCCGTCCACTGCGTCCAGGGCTCGCCCGGCGCCGAGCTGGTCCCGGAGCTAGACCGCAAGGGTCTGGACGCCGTCATCGAAAAGGGCCAGGACCCGACCGTCGAGATGTACTCGGCCTTCTATGACCCCTTCCACGTCAGTGACAGCGGTTTGTCTCAGAGGCTCAAAGACGCCGGCGTCACCGATGTATATGTCGTGGGGCTTGCGGCCGACTATTGCGTCAAGGCTACGGCCGAGGATGCCGTCAAGGAAGGCTACAATACAATTGTTGTCAGTGAAGGCACACGTCCTGTCCAGCCAGAAAAGTGGGAAGAATGCAAGCGAGACATGGAGGCGAGCGGTATCAAGTTTGTCTCCATCTACGGGGATGAGGTAGCACAGCTCAGTAGATAAGACGGTAGGCACAAGTCATGATTAACGAATAATTATCAATGTAATTTTTTCAAGCGGGATTCCTATTTCTCCCGCTCGTCTTTGCGTGTATATCGTATGTGTACCTATTTACACTCGTGTTCCTTTTCAGAATGTCCCAAAATGCGAAACTCCATGCTGAAACCACCACCGAAACCCTTCGACGATATGCTCCGTCTATTGAAATGTTCCTTCTTTTGTCATTTCTATTCTCATGTCTGGTGTTCTTCACCAGATCATCAATGCCTTAAAACTCCTTTACCTCTTCGACCTCTCAATGGCCGCAGGGCTGGGTCGGTCCTTGCTGGTCATAGCCAGCGAGGACAGTGACACCGACGAAGGAGCGGGGGTGGTGGATCGGGAGTTGGCAGCACTTCGGTTGTGCTGCATGTGGGCTCGGACAAGGTGACCGGCAGCCAGGGCACTGCACAGCGACAGCTCACCAGCCAGGACGGCAGCACCAATGATGCGGGCCAGGCGGCGGGAGTTGTCACCGGGGTTTGTGGGGTGGGAGCCACGGACACCAAGCATGTCGAGCATGGCGCTCTGGGGCTCAAGAATAGTACCACCACCGAGAGTTCCAACCTCGAGAGAAGGCATGGAGACTGAGATTTGCAGGGCTCCGTTGAGGCTGAGTGACAAGTTAGCAATGATCAAAAACACCGTAGAATAAGAGACTTACTTCTTCATGATAGTGATACAGTTGGCGCTTTCAACCACCTGGGCGGGGTCCTGACCGGTAGCCAGGAAGATGGCGGCAACCATGTTGGCAGCGTGGGCGTTGAAACCACCGATAGAACCAGCCATGGCAGAACCAATCAGGTTCTTGGAAACGTTCAGCTCAACCAGCGCGTCAACATCGCTCTTGAGAACACTCCTGACGACATCGCCAGGAATGATGGCCTCAGCAACGACACCCTTGCCTCGTCCATCGATCCAGTTCAGGGCACCAGGCTTCTTGTCGATACAGTAGTTACCAGAAACAGAGACAATCTGCATGTCGTCGAATCCTCCCTCGGTCACCATGACCTTGAGGGCATGCTCGACACCCTTGGAAATCATGTTCATACCCATGGCATCACCAGTGGTAGTCTTGAATCGAATGTACAGGTTGGTTCCAGCAAGGGCAGTCTTCATGTGCTGAAGTCGGGCGAATCGGCTAGTGGAGTCAAAGGCCTTCTTCATGGTGGCCTGGCCGAGATCCGAATCCAACCAAAGCTTGGCAGCGCCAGCACGCTCCAGAGTCTCGAAAGCAACACAGGGTCCACGAGTCATGCCATCAGCGGTGAGAACGGTAACAGCACCACCACCAGAGTTGATGGCCTTGCAACCACGACTGGCACTAGCAACCAAGACACCCTCAGTGGTAGCCATGGGGATGAAGTAGCTCTGTCCATCAATAACCAGGGGTCCGGCAACACCGACAGGAAGGGGCAGGTAACCAATGACGTTTTCACAGCAAGCACCAAAGACGCGTTCCCAGTTGTAGTTCTCGTAGGGCAGCTTTGATCGCTCCAAGACATGGGTGAGCTGAGAAGTGGCCTTGGTGCGAGAAATGATGGTTCGGCGAATCTTGACAGCGCGGGTAAAGTCCTTGAGAGTCTTTTCCAGGGCATAACCAGGGATCTTGCCACGCATCGACAGAGACACGACTTCCTCGTCGCTCATCTCAGGAACACGGCCTTCAGAGAGGAGCTTCTCGAGCTCAGCGTTGGGGCGGTTAGGGGCGGATGAAGGTCGGGCCGTGGTCATCTGGAGCATGTCCACCTCGTCATCGGTAGCAGCGGGAGTGCTAGGCTGGGTCTGCTGAGGAGTAGGAGGGACATACTCGCCCAGGGGAAGGGTGGCGGCGCCGGTGTCATTGAATCGCTGAGCGCGAGCCAGCTCACTTCGGTCAATGGGCTGCTCAGAAACATTGGGATCCTTGATACCCCAACGGGCAACGTTAAAGAGGTAACCGTTCAAGCCAACACTGAGAGCCAGAGCAGCAACGATCCACTTGGACAGAACAGGGTCCTCCAGACTCTTCAGAAGGCCGCCAACAACGCGACCACCGACACCGTATCCGTGGAATCGGCCAAATGCATCGTCCAGGTTTGCGCTGGCACCGTCCAGACCGGCACCAAGAGCGTAGTGAATGGAGGGATACTCAAGCTCGTACTTGATGGGGGAGAGGACAGAGACCAAGGTAGGGCGGCCACTAGCCTTAGCGGCAGCGAGAATAGCGTCCAGACCGTTGGAGGCGACCTTGAAGGGGTCGACAGTCAAAGGAGAAACCACACCACCAAGGTTGCCGACCCAAGAGCGAATGCTTGAGAGAGAGCTGGGGTTGCGGAAAGGAATGGAGCACAAGTTAATGATGTTGACAAGGATGAATCCGAGCACCATTAAAACCTTGAATTTGGGAATGCTGCTGCTCTTGCGGCCGAACAGGGAAGTGTCCTTGTCAACACCGGGCCAGTCGTCGATGCTCTTGGCAACGTTCTCAGCAACACGGTGGCTGACACCATCATCCTCAAGGGCCATGCGCATATCCACGTGACGCTTAATGCGGTTGATCTCAAGCTTAATGCTGAGAATGGCAGTGAAGAAAGTGAAGAGCAGGATGCAGTCGAAGAAGAGAATCCATGCGGCAAGGAAGCAGAAGTGCTGCAGACCGCCCTGGACGCCAGAGGCGGCACCAACCACAAGAAGGAGAATCTCGAGGGCATAGTCACGAACGATTTCAAAACCCTTCTCGCGAATAGCAGCCTGGACAGCTTGCTGGATACCGTCGGTGCTGCGCTCGGGAGATCGCTTGCCAGACTTGGAGTTCTTGATCTGAGCTCGGCGGTGCTCAACAGCGTGGGACATGACGGCACGGGTCAGAACAATGTTCTTCTCAAAGCCAATGGTCACAACAAGGAAAGGCAGACCCTCAGAGAGCAGAATGACACTGATGGGAACACCGAGCTTGGTGGTGACGGCAAGACCAAAGAGGAAGGCGAAAATGGAGGAGAACAGAGTGCAAATACCGAGCCAGAACTTGGAGCCCAGGCGGCGCATGGACAAAAACAGAGACACGAAAGTCAAGTGCATGGCAATGTAGCCAAGCAGCATAATGACGATATCAAGCGTCTCAGCGTTCTTGAGAAGGTCGAGGAACTCAGTCCAGGCATTCTTGGCCCACTGAACAATGGTGTTACGGGTGTTGACCTTGGCAGCCTTCATGATCCATGTCTTCTTCTCGCGGCCATGGGGAGTCTCAATCTCCTCAGCATCCTCGCTGGGGATCTCCTGGGTGGCGGCAAGGAACTCGGGGCCTTCAGCGTAGGGCAGAGCGTAGGCGAGGATGCTCTCCTGGGAGTAAGCGGTGAAGGTGTTCTCGGTGGACGGCAGAGGGGTGATGGACAGGTTCTGAGGAATAGGGACATGCTGAGAGCGAGGAGCGGTGCTGCCAGAGTCGGTCGAGAGGGTGTCGGGGAAGACGAGAGTCAGGAGAGCGAGGTGGTCGGCACCAGGAAGGGCGGAAACGGCCTCCTGGTCAACACCCTGCCACTTCCAGCCGTTGTCGGGGCTGGCAAGCAGGAGTCTGCTGCCATCGACGAGCGAAGACCAGTCGGCCTTGCCCACCGTGGTGCTCTCGACATTGATGTTGAAGAAGCTCTCCTGGAGCAGGCCGACATACGAGGTGCTGGCGAGAACGGCGACGGTTACGACGGTGTGGATGGGGTGCGAGCACGCGAGACGGGAGAGGAACTGGACCAGTGGAGTGAATCGCTTCGAGGCCCACGAGGGGGTGGTGCTGGGGGCGGCAGCCGTCTCGCCGCGAAAGCGACGGGGGAGCAGCGAGGACATGATGTCGACTATTTGCGTGGGTTTTGTCGGTGGGCGTCGTTTACCACATTGATTTCCTCGAGCTTCGCAAGGGACCTGGTCTGAGCGCGATTGTAAGTCCGGGGTTGACATGATGGGTCTGGGGGAAAGCGGTGGATTTCACGAAGCCATTGGCGAGATACGAGTGCGGAGAGGCCCATGGTTGAGGGCAGGCGAGAGGGCCGCGCCGCAGAGGGAGAGGCTGAGGGAGAGTACTTACGTGGGCAATGATCAAGTGCTCCAGGCGGTTAAGGTTGCGCGAGGCGTGGCACCGAGGCAGCAGTTGGCGGAGCTCCGATAATTGGCGGGCGAGAGAGGCACGGGACTGCGGGCTACGCAGCAAAGATGGTGTGTGGAAGCAACACCTAAAGCGCGGACAATGGGAAACCCAAAAAGTACAACCAGAGAAGGAGGTTGACGACGAGGGAGGGAGGTTAGCGGGCCAATTGCCAATGGACGGTCAAGACCAAGGGCAAAATTTGGACGCTGCGAGGGAGGCCGAGAGTTGGACTCTTGGTCTGCAATGCCACGCAAGGTTGTGCTGTGCAGAAGCCAGAAAAGGGTCGAAGGGGAGGGGGAGGGAGCAAAGAAAAGGAAATAGGGGAACCCGCAAGCCCTGGGAAGATTTGATCGTCCTGGGGATCAATTATGGACGAGCGAAAGAGGGCCGGTCGAGAGAAATATCAACCCAAGGCCAGGGCCCGGAGGGCAGGGGAGCGGGAGAGGTACATGCAGAGGTACAGCGCTGGCGGTGGTGGGCAGGTACCTTGGCCAGGTAGCCCATACGGCACATTTAGCGGGGAGCGTGGGTGGAGGCGAATGGGTGCCAACCAAGCTAAAGCTCCAGGCTAGGCAAGGCTAAGGACCGGGTCTGACACCAGGAAACATGACCTGGGAGCACAGTGACGGGGACCAGGAGGAAAGGGGATAGGCTGTTTGTGACGAGATTAAGAGAGCACCATCTTCTTGGATCGAGATTCGTGAACTAGATTGCGCATCATCACGCGTTGGGCACGCCTGTGGGGTACGTTTTGGACATATTCTCTCCGTGTGTTTATTCCGTACGGCGGCACAGTTACACGATCAGGTGGGAGACTAGTTAGCTAGAAGAGAAGGTGATGCCAAAAAAAAAAAAAAAATTAACCATTCATCCTCCAGACGCACGCTGTTTGGCCAATTGCCGGCCACAGTCCGGTTCGGCTACCACCTTGGTACGTCAGAAGAACCGCAGGTACCTCTGCGACGCTGCCGCTCCAGTTGGCCAGGGTGCCGGGGTGCGCGCCGCTGTGATTGCAGCTGCGACATAGTGCCTCATCAGATCAGGGTCCCCCAAGAGGCGTCAACTCGGCCGGGGATTGGGTGCGGCGTGGAGGGTGCGTGGCGGTGGGCGGCAGCCGGGCAGTAGGCAGTGGGACAACGCCTCAATCAAGCCGACGTGGAGCTGCACATTTGTTCCGTCGCCGCCCACGTTCGGTGGATATTCCTCGACAAAAGGATCGGCCTCTGCGTGACGGCGACATCATCACACTGGACAAAAGGTCACGCCCAGAGCAGCTGACTCAGACGCACCGCGAGAGGCAAGCAAATGGCCTTTGCTTTCAAGGCGGTGCACTCATCAAAGCCAGGCCTAGATAAGAAAAACCCACCGACCTGTCTTAGAGGGTCGGCGGTTTCCAGTCGTCAACCCAATTCAAGCACAAGTACGGCGTATTTTAGTTGGCAGGTAGTAGTGCCCCGACAGCGTGGGTTACAGGGAGGCAAAGGCTTGTTGTCTGTCTGCGCTAGTCTCTTCTCGGGATGCTAACGGTAGGCCAGGGGGCTAGCTGGCTTGGTTGAGAGCTAGTTGACAGGATCCGTTGGGGTCTATTGCAGATTGATCCCCCTACGCCACACCCGTGGAATTCAAAGAAATGGGTGTGACGGTGAATGGGGGTTCGGTTACTATTGTTATGTCTTCAGGTTGCCTCTAGGACACACATGAGCTGTAACAACAATGTATCCCGCTGCTGCTATACGACGGCAGAGGAATGCAGAAGGGGGGGCACGTGGTATGTCTGGGGCGCATGCAACGAGGCGGCATGGGTCATTACACCAAAATGCTACTGCAAATTATCTTCATCAAGACCAACCAGCTGGCTTTGAATCCAACCGTCGGCGGAAAGGATTTACGCGAAGCCCAGCCAACCAACGGCCGCCAATTGAAAAATGAGCAAGCACAGCGCCGTGACGATTGACCGAAAGAAGTCTGGGGCTTTTCGAACCCGGCACGGTAGCACCACGAACCGTGACGCGCACTCACTCGCCTTCACCCAAACGTTCCTTCACCTAGGCCTCTCACCTCACCGTGTGTCTCGCCTCACCACAGCCAAACATCACTCTCCAAATCCCACCGCCCAGAATGTATCGAAAACATGGCCTTGGCAGTCTACCGCACACAGGCAACACGTAATATCCGCGCCCGGTGGATCTCCTGCGCATCTTTCCGGGCTCTTCCCCAGCAGCCGCACTGCCGAGTCCCTGTCGCGCCCCACAGCCCGTTGTGCACCGTAGCAGGTTGTTTTACCGCCGCACGGGTGGGTGGACATGACAGCTTCACATCTCCAAGTGACGGGTTAAGCGACACAGCAAGCCCGGGCCCAGGATCTATCCGTCGGGCCAAGCTGTCTGTCCGCGGCGCATTCAGAGCCCTTGAAAGTTTCCCCCATCTTTTGGCGCACACTAGCTGGTCCCCGTCAATGTCATCACCAGCTCCAACTGACACGGTGTTACAGTTGCAACTGAGTGCCGGGCCGGCGCCCCCCCACCCCCATGCTTCCATGCCTCCATGCTTACTGCACCCTGCTGCGCGCTGCACGGGCGCGATTGCGATACTCCCGAGCTCCTTGCAGGCTCGTACTCTTACTCTTATTCACAGGGCTGCGCTTTTTCGGGTGTTGCCTTTAGCTGCATGGGGAAACCTTGCCCACCATCGAAAACCGACCCTGGCTGTCGCGAGCCCCCCCGAGCCCAATCTCCCGTAATACCATCAAATTCGGCATAACCGACAATAGCCTTTTCGTGATTGCAATCGAACCCAAATCGACAATGTCCGCCGCCTCGTCCACCCAAGGCATTCGAACCCCCCGAACGATTTCGGTCCAAAGCCTCAAAGGGGATGCCATCTCCACTTGATGCCACTAGCAATTCTTTCCGTCATCGGCCACGTTTGGAGCTTGACGCGTGCGAGGCTTTTTAAAACGACGGCTCGCCCAAGAACGCCATGCAAAAAGGCACTAGGCCAACGTTGGG
>NAGG01001104.1:0-18546 GCA_003031705.1 Calonectria naviculata
ACCTGCAGAACCTTCTCAGCCAGCATCTTCTGGCCCCGCACCATTAGCCCGTGGATAAGTATGCTAAAGGTAAAGAGGTTGGGGGCGGGGTGCACGGGGGGGGCTTCGGTGTTTGCTTGCTCATCCCGGTCCGTCTCATTTGCTTTTGCCCTCATCGAGTCTCGTAGCATGTCGCCAAACACTTGCAAGGCTGGTCGCAGCAGTGATCGCTGCTCCAGCATGGACAAGATCAAGGTGTCGTGCAGAACACTTCCTTGCTCCTTGACCATCTCGACAGCCCAGTTCTTTTCCGCATTCGGCTCCTCTAGCCTCGTCTTGAAAAAGGAGTAGAACGACATAATATCATAAGGCGAGCTTAAGCTTTTCACATATGCCCGTAGCATGATGGCCAACGTTGCCGAGTTTGGCATCTGCTTGGTACCATCGCCTGACTCGAAAAACTCTTTGGCGACAGGCAAAATGGTGTGCTTAAACTCCCACTCTCTGTTGGGCCCCAGTCTGAACTTTTCCGGTCCATCCTCGCCACCTTGTCCCAGAATCAACGGTAAGATGTCTGGAACAAGCCACTGCAGGGGTTCCAGATCAAACTTCTTTGCATAAATGCCCAACATCGGTGTGAACAGCGGTAGCGCCCAGGGTGCCGGGTACTTCCTTTCACGACACTCCATCTCGGCAAAATAGAAAACGGAATGGAGAGTGTTGTTTAGAACATCAACATAAGGCGCTTTGGCTGCCTTTGCAACCTCGAGCGCCTGACGTACGTTGGACGCTTTGAGGCTATGCTTGGCACCCCTGAAGACGGTAGTGTAACATTGTACATCGAGATCTGCGCCATTCTCTGCAAGTAGGAGCGGAAGCCGGATGGCCTCTGCAATGTCACCTTGGCTGCAGAGAGAGTCCACAAGGGCGGTGAAGCTGATTAGGTTGGGGGAATATCCCTTCTCGAGGAAAAACTCCATTGCCCGCTGGGGCGAGAAAGAGACCTCGTCGGCCTTGGACCAACTTTCCGGGACATCCCTCGAGTGCAGGAGCGTTGTTATCACGCTAGCAACGCTGGAGCGATTGAGATTGATGCCATCTTCCGCAATGCCTCGCAGAATTTCAAACGCAATTTCCTTGTGCGGTGAGCTTTTTGCCAGTGTGCTGGCATATTGTAGTAGAGTATTCTGGTGAAGTTTGATGTTGGCTTGGTGCAAGATCTGGTATATTTCCGCCACCTGGTCTATAGGGAGCTTCTTGGCCAGTAACCCCAGAGTGTGTTGGCGGAGGGGAGCATGCTTTGGGGGCAAATCCATAATGATTTTGGTAATTAGCTCCACAATCTCGTCGGCTTTCGAAGCTCGATCTCGCACATTCTTGATATCCTCGAGCCGAGACGTTTTTATATAGTAGAATAGCGCATCGGATATCGCATAGCCTGGAGGTAAAGGGTCCAGAGTGGCCTCCAAAACTTGACCAGTCTTCTCAGGGCAATTATGAAGCGTGGACAACATGACGGTTGGCCACTTCTCTTTCCGAGTTTCAACGTCCAACTCTTCCCATGCTGTTTTCATGTCGGCCATTTCTTCATGTTTATATAAAAATTCGCCATCATTCCGCCATGGCCAGGATTCGGGGTTCTTCGGGTCCACGATATTATATAGCTTTCGCTTCCAGACAGCAAATAGTCGTCTCGCTGGTAGTCGCTCCTCGGGGGGATATTGATGTCGAATATAGCCCCATTGTTGGTAGTCTATTATTTGGTCCTGCCATCCTTGCTTGTTCACAGTGCTTCCCTTGAAGAAGGCATCAGGTCGTGGTGACGTCCTGGGCCAAGAGGCTCGCCCTCCTCGCGGAGGGCTCGAGGCATTCTTTTTGTTGGATTTTTTGTTATTCCGTCTCTTCTTTATTTCATCTTTAACATTTAGGTCCTCCTCAAGAGTCAAGAGAGTCTTCACATGCTGTTGGTGCTCCTCAGATCCGAAGTCTACATGCGGCTCGGCTGTTTTCGACCACGCGCCCTTGGTACGCAATTGAGGCGTTATCTCAAACTGGTCATTCTGGGCATTCGACTGCGGCTGCGACGCAGCATGATATCTTCTCGTGGCAATCGATCCGAATCGTGGGGTATCCTGTCGCAAGGTAAAAAAGATCGCTCGTTTTATCCAGAGGGGTTGCACAGAAGATTCGAGCCGCGTGCAGCAGGCGCGGTATATATGAGCCGCAGGCATCTCTCCCGAGTCGGCGTCGGCTCGAGATCAGCCGTCTGCATTATGATTGCACAAAGGAGCCGGGGTGGAGGCGTCGCGATGTCGAGGCCAGCAATCGAAAATCCGCACGTCGTCCTGGAAGTTTTTCCGAGATCGCTGATGGCAGACACAGCTCCCACTGTTCCAGCAGGGGGAGCGTTAGTCCGGGGTGTTGCTAGCGGGCGCTCGGCCCTGCAGCGGCTCTGCTACGTGCTGTGCTAGGATCCATTCACCTTAGGCCTTGAATTGCCATCCTCTGTTTTGCACCCCACCAAAACTTGAAGCGACAACAGCTAAACTCAAGGATCTCAGCCTGGAGCAAACCTGACGGCCAATTCGCGAGCCTCTGCGACCTTGATTCCACCAAAAATGTCGTCTTCTCAGAGCAGCCTCAGCGCCGCTGCGGACGACCGAAAAGCACGGCTCGCAAAGCTCAAGAACCTGAAGCGAAAGCTGCCGGGCGACGAAATCGTCGCGCCCGAGTCAGACCGATCCGCGTCGCCTCCCGCAGAACCAGATGTCTCCAAGCTACATGTGTCTGGCCGCAACTACGACCACGAAACACGAGGCCCGAAGCTCGGCTTCGAGGCTCCTCCGACACTAGGCCTCGAGAAGCCCACCCTCGAGGAGCAGGCGGCCGAGGTGGAAGCTGAAGTCAAGAAGACGGCCGCAGACGAGGCGCAAGACGACAAGGGTATCGACCTATTCAAGCTACAGCCCAAGAAGCCGAATTGGGATCTGAAAAGAGAGTTGGACAAAAAGATGGAGGTTCTAAACGTGCGCACCGATAATGCGATTGCACGACTGGTTCGAGATCGCATCACTGGCGCGCAAAAGGCAGCCCTGAAATCCAAAACAGCCGAGGCTGGTCAAGTCGATGGAGAAGCCACAGGAATGGATGGTGTGGCACTGGTGGAAGGACTAAGGGTTAGAGAGAGGGAGGAGGAGGAGGAAGAGCGACGGGAACGTGAGGAGGAGGCACTAGATGCTTGAGTAAACATGTACGTTGGATTTCCATTATTGTTTCAGCGGATTCGGATTATGGCGCCTTGCGCTCGATGGTTGATATTAACACTACATTGATACCCAACTACCTTCCTCCCATGGCTTTAGTCATAGCTAACCGACGACTGAAAGGACTGAGACTTCGTTCCCTCTTGGGTTCCTCCTGCGGTGGGCCTCTTGGTGGTCGGTTGTTTCCGTCATCGCGTCCGCGCGGGCCTTGACCTCGACCTCGTCTGGGATTGCGATGGTCCGACCCACGACCCCTTCTGTCCCTAGGTTCTGGTGACTTGGACTGACGTGTTTGATGGCGTCGGGTATCAAATGAACCCCTGGACCCAATCGATTCCCGTCGCGATCGCCTAGGGGGTTCATCGTCATCCTCCGGGTGTCGAGGTGCAGGCTCTCGACTGCGGTAATTCCTTTGGCTATCGCGAGCGTCAGGAGAGCGACTGTCGCGTGACACTGAACGCTGTTGCCGACGTTGGGGTTCCGGGCTGCGGCTGCGGCTGCGACTAGGGCTCCTGCTGTAGCCCCGGTCATCGCCGCGGAATTCACCCTCTTCCTCGTCTGAGTGGATGCTCCGTCGCCGCTGGGGAGGAGGGGATCTGGCCCTTGTTCCAGGAGGCGACGGGGATCGTGAAGCCCCGGTTGAAATGGTTGAGACAGAATGGGACGACACGGATCTTTGGCGCTTTGAAGAAGCAATCAATTCATCATCGCGCTCTTCACGTTCCCGCTTTCGAGCCCTTTCAGCCTCGGCCTTGGCGAGCTCTTCATCGGCAACACCTTTCCTACATGACGAGTCAGTGAGTGCAATACTGGTTACTGGTCGGGACATCATACTTCTTTTCTAGGGGCTTGAGGGAGTCATTGGTGAGCTTGGGCATGAGCTTCGGGTTCCGGAGCTGCTGGGATCGTGACGGCCGAGAAACGTATGGACGATCCTGGGTAGATTCCTTACACTCATAGGAGTAGTGGCGTTCTAAGTGTGTCAGAATGCAGAGCGATAATATGTGTCATTTTTGATAGACTTATCTCGCTTCAGACACTTTTGGCATTGGACATTTGTAGGTGTAGAGCGGGACGGCCCGCCTCTGCCTCTGTAAGTGAATGACATGGTTTTGAGAAAGGGTTGTGATGAAAATTATACGCAGCAGGTGGTGATTAAAGTGGGCGTTTGAATGAATCAAAATAAGGCGATTGCCACGAGATTGACACGGGTAATTGAATGCAGCAGGGATCTGATGCGCCCTCTCGCAAGTAATGAGAGTCTTTGCGGCGAGCGTAGGTTGATTGAAACTGTCATCCGTACTCAGATACAGTAACGGGATGAAGGATGAAGGAGGCGCGAGCGCGATTGGTCACGTGGATGGGCTACGCGGTCTGATGTCTTGTGTAACCAGATCTCACCCTGGTTGACAAACAAGGGCGTTCTTAGCAAAGGAGTTACAAGTACCGAGGCAAGGCGGACTGGGTAAAAATTACGAGAGCCCAATATGCAATGGAAATTACGCTGGGCAGCGAACCAGGAATTGCTGCAGATGCAGGAATAACAGATGTGTGATGAACGAATCCTACATGAAACGGGTGCTTTGGTGTGCTTTGCCACAGCAGGTACCCGACGGCTTACCCTGGATTGAGTCGTTGTCGATCTCTCTCAGACATGGTCCAATTGAGTTGACGTGGGCCTGTCAGGCGGGAAAAAAATCGGTTGCCGTTGGGTCGGGGAAAAAAAAAAAAAAAAAGTCGATGCAAGCTGAAAGGAGGCGGCAACATTTCCCTTAGCTAAGCGCACCCGCCACACGGGCTGTTGAGTGTGTCTTGGGCTGGAGGCGGTGGGAAGAGGCTGAGGAGTTTACCGGCACTAGGCCGTTTGGAGATCAGCTGCCTCGACACAGACCATGGAGGAACCGCTGACATCGAGCAGCGGATGATTTAACGCTGTGGTAACTTACTGATTTTACGTCCTCGACGGTGCTAAGCTACCTACGGCAGCGACAGCGACAAAACACACTGGCAAGGGGCGCATTGTCGTCGTCGGTGTCGACCACGTACGTCTGCCATCTTAAATTGGCCTGCTTGTTGTCTTGCATCTGGGCTTGAATTGCGAGAGCAACAGCCCCTCCTCTTCCCCTTTGCGCTGCACCCCCCCTGGTCTGGTCCTCTTTGTGTCTTGTCTCTCTCCAGCGCAGTGCGTTGGCCAGCCCCTCTCTCTCCCTCTCCTCACTCGCTCGCTCGCTGCAAGACGGACGAGCAGAAGACACACACACGCACACACACACACAACCTAATCCGACGAGGAGAGAGCCTTTCGGCCAGAGGTACCTCACCTAACACCTAACCGTCGGCGGCCCGCCTCCCATCCATCCCACTGTAAGTTGCTCCGTCCGCTATTCCTGTCCCTGTCCTATCCCGCTCCCCGGCAATGGCCCATGCCATACTTTTCCATTCCGCACCCCCCTCCACCGACCTTCGTCCACCGCAACCAAGCCCAGGCCTTGTGACGACCTCGTCGCCCGCGCTTCCCCTCCAATCCCCCGTCATCGCCTTGTCCTCCTCGTGCGCCTTCATCTCATTGCTGCTCGCTGCCTTGTCGTCCCATCCGTCCTTCGTTTGCGCATAGCCCGACACCCGCTGCCGTCCGTCCGTCTTCTGACCCGCGCGTTAAAGTCACAGGGCATCCTGCTGGTCCCTCGCCAGTCGACCCTGACCCTCCCCAAGATATCCTCCCGTCTCCCGTTTCTGCAGCCGGGTCCAGACGTAAACGACAGCTACTGGAGCCTCAAAACCAATCGAAGCACGCCCGCCGCGCTGCAGATTCACCCCGTTTGCCGGATAACAATGCACTTCCCGTCACGACGATGAACACCGGTTCCCCATTCTCTTTCTGCTGGTCCGCTTCGCTCGATTCTGCTTCTTGATTTCCGGCCTTGTATTTACTAGTTCCGCTGCCTTGTCGTCACCGCTGCAGTCCTAGACGCAGCCGCAGCCGCAGCTGCAGCCTTTACTACGTTTGGCCGTCGACAGCCTCCCGTTCCCTCATTGTCTGGATATACTCTGCCTCCTATTAACTGTCTGTTTGGTTGGCTCCCCAACCCACCTGCTGTCCATCATGGCCACAGCCCACGTGTCTCCTGATATACCAAAGCCCTCCTTCGCAAAGGTAGGTACCGTGCTGGCCCCTTGGGCGCACGTAAAGCGAACCCCCCCCACTCATCGGCTTATAGACCCAATGCTGACATTGCTTTTAATAGGTTGCTGCGTCCGTTTCCAAAGACGCAGCGTCTTCTCCTTCAGTGCGTCGCATCGCCACACCTTCTCAAGAACAGCCCATGAGTTCGAATACACGGCCGACGTCGACGGGACCCGTCATTGCCAATGGCGGGTCGATTAAGGCGCCGCCACCCCAAGTTGTCTCTTCACAACCCCGGGGATCAGTCGGCCGCGGCACTTCTACAGACAACATTGCAGATTCCTTGAATGATCTCAGCCTTGGTCCGAAAGCCCCAAGTCTTGTGGTTAATGGCAGCGGCTCTCTACCAGCTGAGAGGCCAAGCGCCGTGCCTAGTAGGGATAGTGGATCGGACGATTCGCAGAGGGCCGATTCGAGTTCCGACCTTGGCACCAAGCCCCCCAGCTTAGATGGAAAGAGCATCACTTCAGGCACGACATTCGCCCTGGATGAGAAGGAATCTCTTCGACCAGATGACAGCGCCAGTGTCAAGGCCGCAGCGGAAGACGATGACGCATTCTCAGTTCGCGGATCCCTCGTCGCCGGCTCGCGGATGGGTTCAGAAGTTGCGGCACGGGCTCGAGGCATCCAGCTTGGCGACATACCCGAACGCAGACTACCGCAACCTGTGCCCGGTTCTGCACCCCAAGGAGTTCTAACCCCCCAAAGCTCATCCTCCGAACAGCCCCCAGGCGTTGGAGGATCTTCGGATGCCCTCAATGTTATATATCGACAAGCTCCTGATGAGAAGCTTCTCGAGGCAATGGCTTCCCCAAAAGATAGACTGTTTCTACTCCGACTGGAAAAGGAACTCATCGACTTTGTTCAAGATTCCAAGTGAGTTCATACTACATTCATGCAAAGATCACCTGCTCATGCTGTCTCAGAGAACCATACATGGATCTACCGCCGTCCAATTCATTTTGCAGAATGTTGACCCATAAGTTGGCCGACTACTACCACATGACTCATTCATATGAACCCCATGTCGGCTCAGTACGCATTTTTAGAACACCGTTTTGTCGAGTGCCCGTGTCTTTGGCGCTCATCAACCCAAACCCGAATGCTTCGAGCGGCAGTACCCCGCCCCCCGCAGTTTTGCCAAAGAAGATCATGCGTCGTGGACAAGACAGCGAGGGTGGCCCGAGTGCTAGCCCTTCAAAGGCAACTTCTGAAACTGGAAGCGATGCAAAGGACAAGCCCACTTTGGCCAGTCAGAAGTAAGTATTGGAGCACGAATTTGAACGGGATGGAGCAGTGTATTAACATGGCATAGGTTAACAAGAGAAGAGCGAGAGGAAATGTATAAACTAGCTCGAGAGCGTATTTTTGGCAGCTCAGAGGAGGCTACGAATGGTATGCATCTGGACAATCGGCCGTGTTACGTAAATACTAACCCGCACTGTCTAGAAGATGGTGATAACGGAGTGTCTCGGACCAGCTCCACGTCCAAGGACAAATCCGCTCTTGGAAAGAGGGGTAAGAGCGGCAAGCAGCGACGTGATGATTCAGACAGCTTCGACTCTCGGAATCAATACACGCCATACTGGGGCCCTCAACAGCAGACATGGGTCCCGCAACCCCAGTATGCACCACCGAACCCTCAATACAATGCTCAGGCTCCGCCTCCGTCGTACCAAGGGCAAATGGCCCCGGTGTACGCTCAACAACCTCCCGGATATTCCAACATGCCGGGCATGATGCCCAACCAACCGTATCCACAATACTCTATGCCACCAGTAAGAAGCCTTATCCGCATTCAAGATCGCCGATGTTGACAATGCTCTGCAGTACCAGCCTCAGCCCAACCAACCGCGATATCCAGCTGGCGGGAGTCCCATGACGACGTATGGCGCCCCTGTTCCCCCCGGCGCTCCACAGCAAAACTGGCAGCCTGGTTTCGCACCTGCTCAGTATCAGCCAAGAGGTCCTGCGCCAGTTGGCCCCCAGAATCATTTGGGGATTCCTTATGCTTACGGTCAGCTCCCGGCCAACGCTAATCCGAATGACCCCAAGAGCCAGCACCCCATTCCGGGCAGCTACAACAGAAACCATGCCTTTAACCCCAAGACACAGTCCTTTGTGCCTGGAGGGAACGGCATGGCGCCGGTGCCGCCCCCTCAACCCCCATTTACTGCCCCAGGATCACATCATGGCAGTCCCCAGGTTGGATCACCTCACCTTGCGTATCCCGGCTATCAGCAGCCGATGCCACCTTACGGAGGTGGATTTGGCATGGCCCGCCAGGGATCAAGCAACTCAATGCCGGCTTATCACTCACCACAGCACGTCAGCGTTGCTCATGTTCCTCACGGACCTCCGCCTATGCCTCAAAACCCCCAGCATATGGCGCCTCAGCCTCTACCCCAGAACCTCCCGGCTCACATCCCTAACCGGCCAAACGTCCCTCAGGGGCCTAGTCAGCCTTTTACTCACCTCCCAACGTACGGCAACCCGGCAACCCTGCCGCAGAAGCCAGCGACTGGAATTTAAAGAAAGCATCAGATGGTGTTGAATGCGGGCGGCCCAAAATAGGCGTACATGGCATAATTAGCATCTTGGCGTTACCGGTGGAACAGGATGAATGGTATGAAAATTTTATTGTAGGCTAAAGACCTATTCACTAGATGAGTCAATACACAACTGTGACATACATAGATACACACGCAAATGCCTTGTCTGGCCCAAAGAGCGAGGTGAATGTTCTTTTCCCATGTTGACGATTGAATTCATTTCTATGGCCCGGAGTGCCAGAATTCTCAAGCCTACCACAACGCCATGATTTTATAGGAACACAAAACCCATGCCTCATCTCACATGCCCGCCAGGGAATTAACCTCCCAACTCTTTTTTTCTCGTTGGGATTTTCTGTTCTACCCTGGTTTCCCTTTGCCCCCTCGTGATTTTCAAGATTCCTCGCGGCCACCCTTACTCGGTGGGCTCGCGGGGCTCGCGGGGCTCTCGCTGTTGACCACCCGACCTGCCGCCGCCTCGACCTCCTCGCTTGTTTCCTCGCTGGTTGCCGCCGCCGCCGCCGCTCTTCTCCTCCGACTTGCCCTCGCCCTCCTTCTCGCCGCCGGTCAGGTTGGCAACGGCCAGTCGCTGGGACAGGTCGATCTGGGTGCGGATGGTGTTGGCCAGGTAGCTGACCATGAGGACGTCCTGGATGTGGTTGTTGAAGTCGTGCTCGATCTGCGAGGGGTCGACCTTGGGGGCCAGGGACAGGGCGTTCATGAGGTACTGGCCGATGGCGTTGTTGGGCTCCTCGTCCTCATCGAGGACGCCGTTGATCCACTCGCTGGCGCGGTCGAGGAGGTTGACGGTCTGCTCAATGGATCGGCCGAGATCCTCAATGTCGGAAACGAGGGGTGCCGTCCTCGACTCGGCGTTCTTTGCGCTGGCAATGGTCTCAAGGGCGCTTCGGTCGGAGTCGCCGTAGAGGATCTTGTGGGGGACCTGGATGAACAGACAGCTCTCGGCGGCACGCTCGGCGTTGACGGCGACGGGTGCGCTGATGTAGCAGCGGGTCTGGATGTCCTCGCCGGGCTCGGTGGAGATGGTCATGTGGACGGCAGGGTGAGGGAAGGTGCCGGTGTCTGGGCTACCGAAGAAGTTCTGGATGAGGGCGCTGAAGCTGTTGAGCTCGTGCGAGGTGGTGTACCAGCCGAGGAGAGCCTCGCGGGGGGAGGCCTTGAGTGTCAGGGCGAGCATGTTCTTCTGGTACTCGACATCGACCTCGACCTGGTCCTCCTCCTCGGTGTGAGGGATAGCGAAGCAAGAGCGGACCTCGACTTCGGTTCCATCTTCGGAGCGGGTGCCTACGAGGGCGCCGATGACTCGGGTAGACTGAGTGTCGCGGATGTCTCGTCGGACGGCGTGATCGAGGATGGAGAGGACGGCCTAGCGGGGAGGGGGGGAGAGGGTCAGCACAAGGTCGGCCGTTTGATTTTTTTGATGTTTTTTTTTGGTAACAGGGATACACGGCATCGTCTACCCGGAAAAGACAAAGTCATGGCGAGGCACGGTGAAGCCTATCGGCACCAAGCGTACGTACCTGAGGTTGGATGTTGACAGTGAGCGGGGCAAGGTTAGTCTGGAGCCCGACCGTGTTCGGCGCCAGAGGGCGCGCGAGGTGGATGAAGCTCTCGGTAGCGGCAGCCATGCTGGGCGAGTACGATGATTGTCGCGTACGGCTGGGAGAGGGAGAGGGAAGGGGAGAGGTCGAGAGTCGAGGTGGTTAGGGCGAGGGGAAAAGAGGGACCACTTCTCGAAGCCGCTTTCACGATGCTGTTCCGCCAATTTTCGCCGCCAATTTTTGTGATTTGCCGTTGGCGGGACCGCCTGGGGTTGTGCGCACTAAGATTAGCTGATAGCCCGATAAGGCGCAGAATTGTGGCTCAACTCGTCCGCGGGCAAGGCCGACGGTTGGTACCCCACCATGCTGTGGCTTGACACTGCAAGGCTGCGCAGGAAGCTTCAACTTTTTTTTTGAACTGGTTTTTGTAGGCACATGTGACCGTCACTGTAAGCCAAACTTTGAGTTGTCTTACTCCCCCCGACGGATATACATAAAACAGCTTCAATCCGGGTCGCAATGGCACCTCGTGGAAGAGGAGGCAATTTCAGAGGGCGTGGTTCCCGTGGCCGAGGCCGAGGAGGAAGAGGTGGACGAGGTGGACGTGGACGGGCAACCAGTCGCTTCGGACCTAACAGGCAGTTCGATGGTGCTCGCCTGGCGGACAATGATGAGTATGATATTATATTTTACTTCTGTAATGCATGTGAGCTTTTATACTGATATGCGTACTACAGAGAAACTGATTCCGGGTCTGAACAAGATTCCGAGCTCGAGGACGATGTAATGGAAGATGTCGACTCGGAGGACGACGACGAGGAAGAAAAGGCGGAAACGCGTCCTTATATGGCGCTCCTACAAAGTTTAAACGAGGCCAGCGGTCCCAAGGCCAAGCGAAGAAAAATTGACCACCGAGATTCCTCCCCGAAGGACGAAGACGGCACATCTAATAGCGAGGAGTCCGGAGATGAGGCAGAAGAGAAGGACGTGGATCGCATTGATGAGGAGCCAGAAGAGGATGACGACAATGGCGTTGAGGAACAACCTGATGACGACTCTGAAGATGAAGAGGATTCCACAGACCCCTTTGACGTGCACTTCGCCCACCCCAAGGACGACGTTGTCGCCAAGCGAGTCAAGGCGCTGCAGAAAGACGACTGGGCGACAAAACGAGCACTGATGCAATCATGGAGGGCCACTGTCATGTATCCCAACTCCGATGTTGGGACGGAAGTCCCCAAGCCCATCACCGGAATTGATGGGCTGAAACTGAAGCAGAAGCTGAAGGAGACAGCCTCCCGCAAGATTGGCGCATTCAGCACCGTGCAGCAAAACCTGAGCTCACTCCTCTTCGACTATCGCGATGTAATGCACTGCGATCGCACTGTTCGGAACTCGGACCAAATGAGACAATTGACATGTCTCCATGCACTCAACCACGTATTCAAGTGCGTCAAAGCGAATGACTTTTGGTGAATTCACGTTACTGACCAGAACTAGGACCCGAGATCGAGTCATCAAGAACAACTATAAGCTAGCCAAGGAAGGACAGGATACCGAGCTTGAGCTTCGAGACCAGGGTTTCACCCGACCTAAAGTTCTATTCCTCCTACCCACCCGCAACTCATGTCTCCGTATTGTCAACACGATCCGGGACCTCTGTGAGCCTGATCAGCAAGAGAACCGCAAACGGTTTGAAGAAGGCTACACGGATAAGGACGCTAGGTTCGGAGACGATAAGCCTGCAGATTTCCGGGATCTCTTTGAGGGCAGCGACGACGACATGTTTCGCCTGGGCATGAAGTTTACACGCAAGACGATCAAGTATTTTTCGCAGTTTTACAACTCGGACATTCTCTTCGCCAGCCCTCTAGGTCTCCGAATGGCCATTGGTTCAGAGGAGGACAAGAAGCTTGACTTTGACTTCCTCAGTTCAATCGAGATGGTCATTGTGGACCAGGCCGATGCGCTCCTGATGCAAAACTGGGAGCATGTCGAATTCATCTTTGAGCACTTGAACCTCCAGCCCAAGGATGCTCACGGCTGTGACTTTAGCCGAGTGCGGAACTGGTACTTGGAGGACTGGGCCAAGTATTTCAGACAGACAATTGTCTTGTCTGCCTTTAACACCCCTGAGTTATCGGAGCTGTTCAGACTTCACTGCCATAACTGGGCTGGCAAGGTGCGATTGCAACCAGAGTACCCTGGTACTCTCCAACAGCTAGGCATCAAGGCCAAGCAGACATTTTCCCGATTCCAAAGCCCCTCTGTCGACAAGGACCCCGATGCCAGGTTTGAGTATTTCACCTCTGCTATTGTGCCGTCTCTTGTCAAGCGCACCAAGGATGCCAGTGGCACTCTCATCTTCATCCCTTCATATCTCGACTTTGTTCGTGTGCGCAACTACTTTGCCACCTCTTCTGCTGTCAACGATGTCACATTCGGCGCCATCTCCGAATACGCTGACGTCCCAGAGGCATCTCGTGCTCGCTCCCATTTCCTGACGGGCCGACATCGCCTTCTGCTCTACACGGAGCGAGCGCATCATTTCCGCCGTTATCAGTTCCGTGGCGTGCGCCGGGTCATCTTCTACGGACTGCCTGACAACCCCATCTTTTACACCGAGATTGCTGGCGGCTACCTGAGCAAGAGTGAGCAGGACATGAACATTGAGCCGGGTCAGGGCACTGTGAGAGTTGTTTTCTCCAAATATGACGTTATGAAGCTGGAGCGAATCGTGGGCTCAAAGAGAGTTGGCAAGATGATCCAGGAGCGCGGCGACACGTTTGAGTTTGTTTAGATGACCCTGTTTTCGGGGTGGGTTTTCTTTTCAGATGAGATTTACATAATGGGCATCTAGATATCATATGGAGTAGGGCGGTACATGAAAAAAAGTCGAATTTTACTTTTAGATTTCTCAAATATCCACACCACGTAAGATCGTCAGAAGGAATGAATTCGTCATGGTATAATTGGTACAGTTGTTTGTACATGCAGTCATCCTCCCTGCCCATATAGTCATACATGTCGCATCTATTGCGAGGTCTTTGGTTTCTGCGCCGCCTGCTTTACGTGATCGGGGACAATGTCTGCCGCCATCTCGGTCGCCCTCTCCTGGCTCTTGTCCGCCAGGATGGCGGCCTCCTTCTCGGCCTGCGTTTCCTGCTCCTTGGTGGCCAAGACGCCGTCGTCCTCTGCGCGCAGTGAGATGAACTTTTGCACCATGGACTCGAACTCCTCCTCGCCGCGGAACTGCGTCACCTTCTTGACGTTGATGAGTGTGACGGGGGTGTGGTCCTTGCCCAGCATGCGGTCGCGGGCGACGGTCTTTGCCGTCATCATGAAGCGTGAGTCCTTGGGGCCGTCGACAAACTCTAGGATGGCGCTCTCTCCCTGGTCGTACACGTTCTTGGGCTCAGTGCGGACAACGCGGGTGTAGCCACCTTCGCGGGGCAGATATCGGTCTCGGAGCTCACCAAAGAGCTTGGGGAGGAGGATGTTTGGAGTCTGTAGTGAGGGCAGGCCCCCAATTCGGTCAGCATATGTGTCTCCTGTCAATTCCTGCGTTCTCCTGCCATGTGCACGCTCCAATTCGGTGCACTGGTGCCCTCCTCTGCTGTGCTCGTCCGACTCTGAATTCCACACTTCCCTCCGCCATTGGGACCACGTACGTAGAGGATACCCTGTGCTGACCGTCTGCAGGGTTCGTTGTTGCGCTTCGCGAGGGTGATGAGCTTCTCGGCCAGGCGCTGGGCCTCCTTGGCCTTGGCGTAGGTGGTCTGGATGTGTTCATATTGGACGAGCTGGGTGACGAGACCTCGCAGCAGTGCTTTTCTGGCAGCCGAGTCACGGCTGAGATGCCGGTATTTGACGAGACCACCGGCCATTGTTGGTGGAGGGGATGCGCACCCGGGCGGCAGGCGACTGTGCAGTGAGGGGGGAGGGGGTAGTGGTGGTGGTGTCGCTCGTGAGGTGGTGGTCGGATCCGGGGAAGCGGTTTTGGTGGTTTGGAAATTTTTGGCTTGGCGCGGAGCCGGGATGTTTTCTCTGCCGGGCCGGCCTTGGGAGGCTCTGCGCTACGTCAACCCACCACCGGCCATATCTTCACCTCAACGGCAACGCCAAAAAAACCGTCCGACGACAACTTTCCCCGCGATCCGGGAGCCATTGGAGCTCGCGCGAGCTATGAGACGCTGAATACAGACCAACCCCCGTCGCTTGCCCCCGAATTGGTCCCTCCCACTTCTGCAAATTACCTCACCCTCGGCCGACCGGGCTAAAAGCTCCAACCATGGGCTTCACAACGGGTTTTGTGCGCATCTCCCACCTCCCGCAGACAGCCTCGACTCCTGTGCTAACCCGACTGATGGCAGACCGGTGGTGTCACACTCACACTTTCCCTCGCCTACCTCTCCGTCCTCCACCACCAGCGCACACGTGAGCAGCAAGGTCAGGCCCTTCGCGCCCAAGCTCTCGCCCTTCAGGGCCTCGTCGAGCCATTCCCCCCGCTGCCGCCGCCCAGGCGCTCCGAGGTCGCCGCAGCTCAGCGCGAGAACGCCATCGAGGTCGCCAAGGACCGATGGAACCACGAGATTGAGAACGCCGTGCGGTGGGTGCAGCGCACCGACTGGATCCAGGTGCGAGAGGACCTCGAGAGCAGCGTATCACGACTATGGGGTGGCTCCGAGGGTGCAGAGCTGGCCGGCGCCAAGGTGGCGGCTGCTGCCCAGGGTGCCTTTGACGCGGCCAGGGACAAGAGCAAGGAGGTAATCACCGCCACGCTGGAGAACGGAAAGGAGATTGTCAAGAAGGTCGAGGGCGGCGTCCAGTCCACCCTGACCCCCGTGCAAGCCGCTCTCAGCCAGCGTTTTGAGAAGCCCGATGCCAAGCCGAAAAAGACTGTGGAGGAGGCCCTGAAGGAGCGATACACGCCCATGGATAAGCGTGACAATTCAGTGCTGAGGGGGCTGTGAGGTTGTCTGACAAAAGCGTTGCTGCGATGATGGACAGGTGTTGTAGTCAGTTGTACGGTGACTGTGTACTACCATTCCCTAGAGTTGCTCAAATAGAAACCGGGCATGATGATAGCAACAGGTGGGGGCCGCCGTCGTCGTGAATGTATGTTTGGCGATTTATAGAGAGCAAATCACGGGTCATGCATACATATATCAATGGAGGGCAAGGCAATACCAGCTGGCGCTATTCAGGATGCTCTTTACTGCGATACTTGAGATTCTAGTACATAATTCTGCTCTAACGTCTTTGTCCATTTCCCGTGTCTTGCCGTGCTGAACAGGGCCAATTGCTTCCAAAATATGACTGATGGTAAGGAGAAGGCTTCGAGCCGCAAAGACAAGAACAGGGACAACAAAGACAAGGACAGAGACAAGGACAGAGACAAGGACAGGGACAAAGACAGAGACAAGAAAAGAAGCAATGGTAAACACAAACACAGGCACCGATCCCCAAGCCCAAGGCCCATCATGACCAGTGAGCGGAGAAAGAATGACATCCACCACGGAATTGAATGGGCTCTCAAGAGTATATGGGACCCGAATGCAAAGACGAACGGGGAAAAGGCTAAAAGAGAGCGGCATGCGGTTTGGGCCGAAGCTGACCAGAGACGAGCCAAAGATATCCTGGCGGCAGCGAAGAAAAGGAAGGAAAAGAGGTCCAGGAGAAGAGCGTCACGAGCACCAAAATCTGATGATGAATCGGCGAATTCGTCTGGGGCGGAAACGAAGCCTGTCACCAGAACTCCATCACTAATATCTGAAGACAAGCGCATAGAATTTCCTGCGGAAACGAAGGCCGAAGAAGAGAGGGAATGTGACGATGAGGAGGATAGTGAAAAAGAAAATAAAGACGACGAGGGGAGCAAAGTAGCCGAAAAAGAGTCAGAGTCCAAGAAGGAGGCCGTTTAGGAGAGACCTGCCAAGGAGGAGGCCATGACAAGGGCGGAGTCGCATACTCCTGTGGTAAGGCTCGAGTGCTATATCACAGTTAGCCCAGGCAGCGACCTTAGTTCCACAAGGACCATACCAAGAATTGGGATCCAGTCGAGTGTGGAGGACCTAATGGAGAGTGATTCTAGGACTAGCACACAATCCTCGAAGATGCCACACGACAAACTCGACGAGCCCGAGTCTAAACAAGAGAAGCCTGAGTCTCAACCTAACCCAGAACCACAGAAGGAGTCTTCACGGGAGGAGCCGGAAATTTTCGAGTCTCGAGCCACTGTCACGACGCCCAAAGAGCCGGGCACACATCCGGATACGCCAGAAACAAGCGGCCACAAGTCCAAGGCCTCATCAGATAATGATGATGTTAAACCAAGACCACCTAGCAGACAGTCCAAACCCACCGATACGAACTTAACATCTAATACCGAGCCAGAGGTTAGTAGCAAACAGCCTTCCAACGACAATAAGGGCAGTGAGACTAGTTTTAAGGCTGAGGGTGAACAAACGGAGACACCCGAGAAGAAACCGGTGCCCAAGGCCAGTACAACCAAAAGTCCTGAAAAAACCGATACGGTATCCAAGACGGTGTCTAAGACGGACGGCGATTCATCTAATGCCCTCGACATCAAAACACCCTTTTTTGACGCTGTCACTTCAGCCAATGGCAAGTTGCCCAGCCTTATAAGTGGCTATAACAAGGAAAATGCTAAATTTAGCGGGCACGAACGAAAACACATCTTCGCGAGGGACAGTTTTGGCAAGGACAAGGATGATGCATACTCGTCTGACGAAGCTAGACAGGAGTTTGAAGAATGTGATCTGGATGAATTACTGGCGTATGAGTCTAGCCAGGACGGGGTTTGGGACCGGTTCGAGAAATGGCTGGGCGGATAGGTCAGGGATGCAGTAACGTGGGCGTTTTGGTAAGTTTTAGAGACTAGTATTTTAGGATAGATGCAATTTTAGGGTGTCGATGATTTGGTCCTGCTTCGTCTGTTCTCTTGATTCTTTCGCTTGATTGACACCTGAGGCCAGCACTATAGAATAGGCACAAGGCAAGTCACCACAAATCAAGCCACGTTTTGACGGTCAATGCAAAGATGGACCAACTCGATGAGAAAATAATATTGGTGCATCTCCTTCTTACGAAAAACTAATCGTCTCCTGAATAAACGGTGTAGTTGCCAAGACTACAGAGGTCAGTGCTTCATATAGTAATGTAACCCAATTGATCAGTGCCAAATTCTAAGGTCCTGGCTTTGGTTGAGATTACAATGTCTACATCCTCTTGTCTAGAATTATCCAACCTGCTCGCTTTCGCGTGCGTGTGTTCGTCCATTTCTTCTTAATTTCAATTGGTTGAACATCCCTAAGGCTTATGCCTGCTAATTAAACTTGAAGGCGAGCGATGTTGAATTAGGTATAGGGAGGATTTCGTTATCGGTTTCGTTATCGCAACTAGAATATGGTTTGCATGAACTTGGCAATGAAGGCGGTGCAATCACGTCCCTCTACGCCAAGTTTCATTTGCCTGTTAACTTTGAAGCTGACGTGGGTTCTTTGCTTCGGTTATTCAAAATTGACTAAGACAATAGGATTGAAGGGTATGACTGAGCAATCGCGATGACGTCTATATCTTTGGCTGGTCTAGACTCTGCTCGTCAAACATTTGAAACAAGTCGGGTCTAACCTACCTTAATTTAAGACCTTTACGCACGACGAACATCATAGTGCAAGATGGGTTGTCTTGCTACGATACACTGACTGGGATTATTCGATAGGATGTGGACGACAGTTTACTTTTTCTTTTTCAAGGCTATGTTGCTCGTATCCAAGACATATTTGACATTGAGATGACGAGAGCCCTGCATCTTTATAGCAAAATTACACTACGGAAGCTAGGGTGTGTTTTATTAATCAGTGGCGAAGTCGAGTGCACGAGGTGAATGGGAAATTCAAAATGCATGTGTCAACAGCGGTCGAGGCGGCGTAGAGTAGCGGCGTAGATAGCGGCGCCAATGGCGGGGGTGGCACAATGGGGGC
>NAGG01001105.1:0-15028 GCA_003031705.1 Calonectria naviculata
GCTTTATCGGCACGTGCCGATAAGATATCAAGGGTTGTGGCTGGTGCCCCCCGTGGCTGAGCATCCCCAGACGCCATGGCCCCATCAAAAGTTTGGTTGGCATTCGGCTGAGGCATCCATCCAACCGCCTGCTTTTCGCATCGCGCATTCAAGTCGCAACGCTCCTTCAAACATATCATCTCCGTCGCGAAATCATGTCACCTCGCAGCTTGAATGTGCTGGTCACCAGCTTCTCGGGTCTTGGCTTGCCGCCCACCTTTGTCCTCCCGCTAACCCCATCAACGACTGTCTCCGAGCTACGGGACCAGATCGGAGACCGACTGCCAACTACAGAATCGAGGCTTATCCTGACGACTATCTCAAACAAGCAACTTCCTACAGAGTCAACAACCCCTATTTCTGACTATCTCTCATCCAGTCGAGATGATTTCCTATCACTGCGACTCTCAGTTCCCTTATGTGGTGGCAAAGGTGGTTTCGGATCTCAACTTCGCGCGGCAGGTGGTCGCATGTCGTCGCGCAAGAAGAAGAATCAGGACGACCATGGCTCCAGCCGAAATCTTGATGGCCGACGCCTGCGCACGGTAAACGAGGCAAAGGCGCTGGCTGAGTATCTGGCTATTAAGCCGGAGATGGAAAAGAAAGAAAAGGAAAGGAGACGTGAACGGTGGGAGCAGATTGTGCAGTTATCCGAACAAAAGGAAGCTGAGATCAAGTCGGGCAGCAAGGGACGCATCGACGGCAAGTGGGTGGAAGATAAGGAGGAAAGCAGTGAACGAACACGAGATGCGGTCCTCGCCGCAATGAAGGCTGGCAACTACAAGGATAATCTGCTGGGTACTTCTCAAGGCTCAAATTCTACACAGCCAAGCAACGACCAGTCCGGCTCCGGCGAGGACAAGGATATTTCTTCACAGGAATCAACCCCGCCACCCGAGGAGAAGAAGCCTGAAAAAGCAAAAGCAGCGACATTTTTTGGTTTTGACGAGGACGACGAGTTTATGAGTTCGGATGAGGACGAGGCTGAGAAACAGTGATTGACAGTGTCATGTTACGGTCTTGGGGTTTATTCATTTTGAGAGCGGGTCGATCAGCCAATGGCAACGGAGATTTTCGGGATTACGGCGCATGGGACCCCGGGTGGTTTGTCAAGAGATTTTGGAATTGCCCAGCGCATCCGAGTTAATAGATAGTACACAGCACATGATACCATTTCCACCCCCTCCTGCTGACAGCATGTGGTCCCATGCTTCCACTTTAGGTTCACAGTCAGGCGTGATTTGAGGCACAGGCAACAAAAGAGCCAATCTCTTTTCGAGGTTTGTCTACAGTTGGGCTAAGAAATGGTACAATTGCAGCGTGTCTGCTCAGTTATCTATCAACGCCTCCACTGATTCTCCAACGCTACTGATCCATCTTAAGCGTCCAGCTTGACGGGGAAGTTACCAGCCTCTGCATTGTCACGTTAGCCATGATAAATCCCAACCAAGGAGTCTTATATTCTTTGCAAAGTGCACATACCGCGCTGCTCGTCCCATCGGGTGTACCAGCCGGAGGGGCAAAGGGATCGGTAAGAGAGCCAGAACTGAGGGTCAATTAGCAATTGGGAAGCCCATTGATTATTCCTTGTCGCATACCTGGCGGCAGGGGGCAAAGTCCTCGCCCTTGGCGTTAATGCACTTGTGGTAATCGACGTAGTTTTGCCAGCAGTGCTTGGTCTGGTTCTGGTTGGGGAAACGGGCGTCGGTGCCTGTTGAGGGGTCAGGAGGGCCAATTCACATCGTCGGGAGCGCAATTGAGCGTCGCTCGAGGGTCGGTTCGTCGTCGACGGGCGGCGTCGTGGGTTAAACTTACCAGCTGCGCGGAATTGTTAGCCTCGGATCAAGGATCAGGTCATTTTTTCGCCAGCGCGATTATCAGACTTACCAGTGACAAACTTGAAGGGCTTGGTGACAAGCTCCTGACCGTCGTCGGACATTTTGAATCGATTGAGGAATTGGCTTTTTGGGAGGGGAGACTTGTCTTGGAGTATGCCGACGTAAGAATGGAGCTCGGTGCGTTGGATGGGAGGTTGATGCGTCGACGTTGTCGGCTCGAATCAGGTGGTTCGATTCCAGAAGCTCAGTGGCTGCCTGAGGCCTTCACGGGCCAATGGGGTAAGGCACCCACCCCCATTGGTGGGTCGGATTGCAATTGCACATCAGATGTTCGGCCAACTCCAAACGTTCCTTCAAAGGTCGACAATTTCCAATTGAATCATCACTCTTGGACCTCCCACAGACCCTCCCCACTCACCAAGATGCGTTCCACCATCGCTCTCCGAATGTTCAGGCAGACGCCTCGCATGCTGCGTCCCGTTCCTGTAAGTCCAATCCATCATTTGCCGCGCGCGGGCACCGCTGGGCCGAGAATTGGTGCTGACCTGATGCTGCAGAAGGAGGACCAAGCTGGTATGTAACGCCACCACGACTCTGTCAACCCCCATCGAGCGATTCAAGATGCTGCCGTGGACAGACATACTCAATGGGAAGAATCAACTAACATTCGCCAAGGCCACACCATCTCCCAGCGTCTCCGAAAGCTCAAGCAGATCCCTCCTGAGCTTTACCCCCTCGGTAAATGCGACCACCTTGCCATTGAGTCTTTTCTTGTGCTAATTGTCTTTGCTAGCCGTCGTCGTTGGCTTTGCTCTCAGCGCTGCCACCTACTCCATCTCCCGCAAGTTCATGGTTGACAAGAACCTCCGCCTGTCGCGACAGGGCCCTGCCGCTCGCGAGTCACACGGCGAACCCCACGGCGAAAAGGCTGAGGAGCACTAAGCTTGTGCGTGGGGTTTTGGGAACCTACCGGGAAATTCTACCCATTCTGGGCAATTTTTGTTTGTATATGTCAAAGAAGAGCAGGGTGTTCAATCAAGCATAACTGTTGAAGATTGTCCGTGATCGGTTTATAGCTCATGTCCCACCGCCCAGTAATTGTGAAACCAATACCTCCAAACGCCCGCGCTATGCCAACGTACAAGTGAACACGAAGACTCAATTGTTATTCCGTCACTCAGGTTTTGGTCCAGCAACATCCAACCCCTCTAGCCCTTGCATCGGGTCAGGCCCGCTCTCCATAATCTTTGCGTCATCAGCACCTTCTCCCACTTTTTCGTCAGCAGCGTGCTCAGCGAGCCAGCCCTCCTAGAAATGGACGGTTAGCATGGAATATAGACAAGGTGGTCAAATAAGCCCACCTTTTCCCAAATGGCGGTCTTGCTGCCCAGGCCGTCCTCGGCACTCTTGGGCGCCTTTGCTTGTGAGACTTTGAGGACCTTCCCGAAAAACTCCGATTGATCCATATTGTCAATGGCCTCTTTCGCATCTGCGGCGTCTTCGTACTCTACGTACGCAAAACCTCGGTGAGCCTCGGTAGAGTTTGGCGCATCAGGCTTGGGAACTTTGACTTCAACAATCTCTCCAAACGGGATGAAGGCGTCGAGGACATGTCTTTGCGTAGCCATCTGAGACAGTCCACCCACGTAGACAGTGGCTTTCCAACGAGCAGCATCCGTCATGTTGGGCCGTGTAGATTTCTTCTGAAGTCAAAGTGATGTAGATATTATTGGTTCGTTGGAAGAAGACGGCTGACTGACTTGCAACTGAACTTCAGTGAGTTCAGGCACCCGCAGTGAAATGTTTCAAGGCTCACGTGATCCGGAGCTGCTCCAAATGGCACCAATTGCCAGCTAACCTTGTTGAACATGGCAACCATCATCAGCCAAGAACCTTCTTTTAATCACAGTTATGTTTTATAAATTGATTCGTCAATTAACAAAGCCACTTGAGCGCTACTAATTTAACTCAATTGAATCTCCAAGCGAGAGTCATCTAATTATTCACCTTGGCCATTCACTCATAACGCGATTCATCTTACATGGTAAAAGCATGCGGGCACCATGATTATAATACAACGTAGAAGTCAAATAGAAATCCAATTTGGAGTATGAGTGAAATACTTGAATACACAAATACTACTAGTCTACTCGTCAGGGTTTTGGTTTAGAAAGTACTTTGTTCATTCCTTTGGATCGTACTTGTTTCCAATGCTATCCAAGACTGGATCACGGCTCGCCTCAACAGAGCCCATCAAAAGAATGTGCACTGTCCAAAAGGAAAGCAACCCAGCCTTGTCATAATAATAAAAAATACTCCAATTAAAATATACAACGCTGTCTACAGCATGCTGTAGTGGGAACATGACGAAACACGTGACAAGTACCCCACCTCCCTCGTCACTTAGGGGGCACGGACCTGGGCCGGCGCCGGGAGCTCCTGAGCGTGGGAGGGATAGCCTGCAATCTGGCATCATACCTCTTGATTCAAGACACCTATCGTCCTTGCCCTGCTTCGACAAACCTTGGAGCTCTATCTCTCGGGCAGAGGCAAGAAGCTTCATAATATTCACTGGCTTCAGTTGAGCCAGTGTTTTTAAATATTTGTTTTAACCAAGCTCACCGCCATACCAATTCCCTCTGATATACTTGGCCCTTTCGTCGCACATCCCCCGCCATCACCATCATGGTGCGCCTTCGAGATATACCCCGAACGGCCGCTTTTACCTGGTCGCCGGGTACTGGCAGACCTTTTCTGGTAACTGGAACTCGCGCTGGTGCTGTAGACGGCGACTTTTCCGATGAGAGCAAGCTGGAGCTTTGGGATCTTGCTCTTGACGACCAAGACCAAGGACTAGAGCTCCAACCTGTCGCAAGCATTAGCACGGATGCTAGGTAGCTACCCAGCATGATTGCCCAGCAATATAATCCATATTAATTCACAACGCAGGTTCTACGACGTTGCCTGGGGCCCTCCCGATGAGGATCATCCCAAGGGTATAATTGCCGGTGCCCTCGAGAACGGCTCCCTCGATTTGTGGGATGCCGAGAAGCTGTTCGCTGGAGATTCGGACGCTTTGATCTCCCAGACTCAAAAACACACAGGCCCGATCAAGGCTTTGCAATTCAACCCATTGAAGCCCCAGATTCTCGCCACCGCTGGTGCCAAGGGTGAACTTTACATTTACGATGTCAACGACGTTGCGAACCCTTTCCGGCTAGGAAATGCTCAGGCTCGTTCTGATGATATCGAGTGTCTTGCATGGAACCAAAAAGTATCCCATATTCTTGCCACTGGTGGCTCTGGAGGATTCGTTACTGTGTGGGACCTGAAGACTAAGAAGGCTTCCCTGACTCTAAACAACAGCCGCAAAGCTGTCAGTGCCATTGCTTGGGATCCTGAAAATTCAACCAAACTTTTGACAGCAACTCCCGATGACACTACACCTGTCATATTGCTTTGGAACCTCCGAAACTCAAACGCTCCTGAGAAGACCCTTCAGGGTCATGAGCAAGGTATCCTGTCGCTGTCTTGGTGTCAGCAAGATAGCGAGCTTTTGCTGTCGTCCGGTAAAGACAATAGAACCATTGTATGGAACCCTCGAACCGGAGAGCGCTATGGAGAGTTGCCCGAAGTCACAAACTGGACATTCCTGACCCGATTCAACCCCCACAATCCCAACCTATCGGCGACTGCCAGCTTTGACGGAAAGATCACAGTGCAGACGCTGCAAAATACCAACCCAGACACTTCCAAGGCCGCAGCAGAGAAGAACCTGGATGATGAGGACTTTTTCCGTGCCGCTCAGGACCAACCTCAGGATGCTTCATGGTCATTGAGCAAGGCCCCCAACTGGTTTGAGCGACCCATTGGTGCCTCGTTCGGATTTGGAGGCAAGGTTGTGGTTTTTAAGGCCAACCCTACACAGCCCGGTCAAAAGCGATCTTCCAAGATCTCCATTTCCACCTTTTCTGTGGATTCTGAGGTTTCAGAGGCAACCGAGAAATTTCAGAAGGCCATTGCATCCGGTGATATTTCCTCAGTCTGTTCTGAACGAGTTGAGCAGGCCAAAACAGAGGAGGAAAAAGCCGACTGGCAGGTCATGGAGACCTTGGTTGGAGACAACCCTCGCAGCAAGATTGTCGAATACCTAGGTTTCAATGAAGATGAGCTTACGAACGGAGCCGAGGAAGAGGCCGAAGACCAAGAGGAAGATGCTGATGCGAAGCCCGAAGTTGAGGCGGAGGACGCTGACAAGAAGAAAAAGCGTCTTTCTAATTTCTTCGACGGTGCCGAGGGCGAGGGTGAGGGCGATGACTTTCTCTCCGGTCTTGCCGCCACTAAAGGTGCCAAGACCGACAACCCATTCGAATTATTTAGTGATAGCGACACCTCTGTTGAGAAAGAAGTGACCAAGGCATTGATGCTTGGCAATTTCGCCAAGGCTACCGATATCTGTCTAAAGGAGGAACGGATGGCAGACGCATTCCTAATTGCCAACTGTGGTGGTCAGGAGCTCGTGGACAAGGTACAGACCGCTTATCTCGCTCGCAAGAAGGGTGTTCCTAGCTACATGCGGCTTCTGGGCTCTGTTATCACCAAGAACCTATGGGACATCGTCTATAACGCTGATCTGGATAACTGGAAGGAGACCATGGCCATTATCTGCACCTTTTCAGACCCCAACGAGTTTCCAGATCTTTGCGAAGCGCTTGGTGACAGGGTCAATGAGGAGGGCGAGCGACAGGAAGCCTCTTTCTGTTACCTTGTCGGCTCTAAGCTAGAAAAAGTGGTTGCCATCTGGGTCGCGGAACTAGAGGAAGCGGAGGAAGCCGGCATGGAGGAGGAGTCTGGGGACTCCACCTTCTCTGTCCACGCCAGGTCGCTGCAGAACTTCATCGAGAAGGTCACCATCTTCCGTCACGTTACCAAGTTCCAGGATGGAGAGAAGGATCTCACGTCCGACTGGAAACTAGCTACGCTGTACGACAAGTACACCGAATATGCAGACATCCTTGCCGCACACGGCCAGTTGGAGGTTGCTCAGAAGTATCTTGACCTTCTCCCAACCACTTACCCAGCTGCTGAGCTTTCTCGCACTCGTATCAAGTTGGCGACAAAGAAAGCGGCCCCTCAGCCCGCTGCCAGAGCCACTCCAGCAGCTGCTCGAACATCCTCCAGACTAGCGCCAGCTGGTTACCAGGCACAACCTGCGCCTGTTTCAAGCACGCCTAACCCATACGGCAACCTCGCCCAGAACACTACGCCTCGCACAACCGCTTCAGTGCCTGCGCAATCGTTTGCTCCTCCTGCGAACCCCTACCAACCTCAGGGATTCGTACCTCCAGTCGGGTACCAGCCGCAGCCTCAACCTGGATATCAACCGCCCACTCAGCCCGGATACCAGCCGCCTACTCAGCCCGGATACCAGCCGCCTACTCAACCTGGATATCCTAACCCTACCGGTCCTCCACCAATGGGTGGTCCTCCCCGAAACACAACTCCTTCGGGACCCCCCAAGGCTAAGAACACGGAGAACTGGAACGATGTTCCAATGGTGACCAAGGTGCCGTCACGCAGGGCCACCCCTAATGTCGCTCCTATCACTTCCCCCTTCCCTGGTCAGACTGGAGGCGTGCCACCACCCCCGGCCTCGACCCCATACGGCCAACGAACAGGTTCCACTCCTCCGCCTCCTCCTCCCAAGGGGCCAGCACCTCCCCGGGTCCAGTCTCCTCTCGCTGGTCCCCCTCAGTCATTCCAGGCTCCGCCCCCACAGGCCGGCGCTCCCAACCCTTACGCACCTCCTCCCCCCGCTGCTGGAGCCGGTCCTCATATGCCAACGGTAGCCCCGCGAACGGCATCTCCGTATAACGCTCCTCCCGCCGGTCCTCCTCCTTCTAACCGATACGCACCGACGCCCACGTCTCAGCAGCAATACAACCAGCCTCCCACATCTGCGCCGCCCCCTGGAACCCGGCCTCCTCCTGCTGGCTCTTTCGGAGCTCCCCCTCCACAGGCACCTCCCTCAAACCCGTACGCCCCAACACCATATGCCGCTCCACCCAGTCAACTTTCCGCGCCACCAACTGGTCCTCCCCCCTCTGGACCCCCCGCTGGACCTCCACGGGCCGGTCCACCGCCTGCTTCTGCACCCGCGCAGCCAACGCCCCCTCCTCAGGCTGCCAGTCCACCCAAGGCTCGACACCCTGCCGGTGACCGATCGCACATCCCTGCCAGCGCACAGGGGTTGGTCGAGATTCTGACCCAGGACATGCAACGAGTCGCTTCCAAGGCACCTGCTACTTTCGCACCCCAGGTGAAGGATACACAAAAGCGCCTCAACCTACTATTTGACCACCTCAACAACGAGGAGCTGGTTCAACCCAACACGATTGAACAGTTGTCACAGTTGGCATCAGCTCTACAGACCAAAAACTACGATGCTGCCCATAAGCTCCAGGTTGAGATCCAGCGGGACAAGACTGAAGAATGTGGCAACTGGATGGTAGGATATTACCCTTCGACATTAGCAAGTACTGAAACTAACTGGCTATTATAGGTTGGTGTGAAGCGATTGATTAGTATGAGCAAGGCTACTCCTTAATGACGACCCTTGTCCTGTCAGTGTATGTCTTAATTTAGTTGTGAGGAGACTGTCTTATTGGGGTGTTGAATAGTGTAGCTCAGGCAGCAGGGACGGGGATGACTCATGAAATGCACCTAAGCTGAACGACGCCTAGACTAGAAAAGTATATGACGAAAGCTGTTTTGTTATGCGTTTTTCATTTAGTTTCACTCGAACATACCTAGTGCGTGAGGTTGAAAGTTTTGCCCAGATAAAAGGAATTGAGTTTACTAGTAGCAAAATCCATATATGTAACAATTCCATCAATTACATGATAAAACATGACGAGTGGGGATATCAGCGCTAATTGTGAACTTGACAATTGACATCACGGGGGTTGTAATGTGAAAACAAAACAAAATAAAATAAAAATATCATTACAATGAAGTTAACAAAAGTTAATCACCAATCATATGTCCACTTAATGCTGAGCCCTTGTCTCGAGAAGGGGGAAATGCGGGTTGATTGTGATGTCACACAACCTCGCGTGTCCAGGGTAGGTCCCCACGCTCGGTTGGGGTGCATGGGCCAGCTGTCAAGCCCACCACTTTACACTTGTAGACAGCACATCATCGCCACGACACCCATGGTACTCTCGCCTCTTCCATTCACACAATGACGGAAACCACACTTAGCCCAGAAGACGCCGCAGCCAAGCGTGCTGCTGAGCAGGCTCGCCTGCGAAAGGAGCGCCGTGAAGCCAAGATCAAGGCTGGCGGCTCTGCTCGATTGAACAAGATCACTGGTCTTGGTGGCCGTGGTAAGCTCCACCGCAGCGATTCGTGATGAAATACCTGTTGGTTTGATCAACTAACCATGGTTTTTCTTTTGCACACAGAACCTGCTCCCGAACCGGCCCCTGCACCGTCCACATCCAACGAGGGTTCTCCTGCTTCAACTCCCGCCGCCAAACCTGCCACGACACCTGCCCATCATGCTGACCCTGACGAGGTCGATATCTCGGAGCACTACTACGAGCCCAAGAAGGCGGAAGCCCGCCAGATGCCGTCTGGCCCCGCCATGAGCGAGGATGACCTCCGCCAGATGATGCTTGGCCTTGACCGCGGCAACCCACCCCGTGTGCCAAGCCCCAACCCTGGAATGCCGCCCAACCTCGAGGAAGATCCCATGATGAAGATGATGTCCCAGCTCATGTCGGGGGCGGGGTTTCCCACGGACGGCTCCTCTCCCTTCCCCGGAATGCCTGCCGGCGCCAACCCTTTCCAGCCGCAGCCCGTCCAGCCGCAGGCGCCCTCGACGGCCGCATACATCTGGCGCATTCTCCATGCCCTCGTTGCCCTGGGCCTGGGCCTGTATGTCGTACTCTTGACGCCCTTTGCAGGCACCAAGGTTGAACGCGAGCGTGCCGCACTGCCAATTACCACCCCCGAGGACCCCTTTAGCACACCTGTCGATGCCACAGAAATCGAGACAGACCTGGAGCAACGCAAGCGCCTATTCTTCTGGACATTCGCCACGGCTGAGACGCTGCTGCTCACTACGCGCTTCTTCGTTGATAAGCGTGGCACCCCTCCCGCGGGAATTGTCGGTACCGTTATAAACTTTTTGCCCCAGCCATACAAGGGCTATGTTGAGATTGTGTTGCGATATGGCCAGATCTTTACCACAGTACGGTCCGACATGTTGGCGTGTATATTTGTGCTCGGTGTATTTTCTTGGGTCAGGGCATAGGAGAATTGGTCATGACGGCAACTAGTTTAATGAGGAAACAAAGTTATCATAGCAATGGAGTCATGGTTTGAACGTTTACATACTGAGTCGGCCCTATCGTGACGCTTGATAAAAAAGCACGTGGATGCGTGGGTTTCCATTTAGACGTCAAATCGGCTTGCTAGGTTCGTGGCAAGGAAACAGTGGGCAACTCATTTTGAAAGGGGCAGCGGCGGCACTAATTCAGCAATGGCCATCTAGTTTCAACATACGAATTTCTGCGATATAAATAATAGGAATTGTGCAAAGTTATTGCTGATCAAGATTGGCAATAACCACCTTGGACTCCTGACTCGGTAGAATAAGTCTGCTTGCTTCTCTAAGAAATGCAGATAGATATACGTTGTTTTACCCGTGCTGGGGCCAGATGCCCATTACAATTAGAGAGTTAAAAAGAGGCCTGGCTATGGTTTCTAATATGTACACAGCAACAAATATTTCATGAATAAACATATGAGACCCAGCTCTTTTCGTCCGATTCTTTTGTACAGGTGTAATTAGTGACGTCATGTTTCCATGACCATCTTCAACAACCGCCCGAACACGCCCCTTACTCGACCGGGGTTCTCCTTTACACAGGTAAAGACGACAGCCGCGCTGGCTGCAAAGACCAGCGTCTCTCGCCACTGCTTTTCGAGCGCGTACCGTCTGGGCAACAAGGTAGCCATGGCACGGGGGGCAACAAAGAGGGAAATGTCCTTGCGCCGGCCCGCTGTCTCGATGAGCATGCTCCAGCCGCAGAGTAAGCAGCCGGTACCGACACACAGCCCACCGTCGATGCGTTGGCGGCATTCGACCGAGGTTCCAAGGAGACGAGGACCGATACGAGTGCGGGCGAGGCAGACGCCATAATAAAAGAGTGTGATAAAAGCACCAAGGAAGGTGGCAGAGCGGCACGATGACATGACAGCGCGGAGAAGAGCCTTGCGGGAGGGCTTGCGCAATGCCACGGCAAGACTCAGAGGCAAGTATGTAGCTATGGACCATTTCCAGGCACGAAGAAAACGGCTGAGAGCATGGTATTCGCACGAGGGGCCACAGCCCATATGGACCATCTCGCAAGGGATGGGCACCGTTATTGCAGGGTCACCCCATTGAGGAGGCCAGTTATAATCGGCGCACATTGGTTCCAACAGGGCCGCCTGGCCGGTATCCTTGCCATATTGAAGCTCTCCCTTTCGACACCTGCGGAGAGCCTCAATGAGACGCAAGTCGACCGAAGCAGCTGACGTGATCCATTTGTTGTAGGATCGTGGGAGTGCCTCGGGAGCATAGAACCAGGCCCACATAATGAAGCCACATGAAGAAGCAAACACGAGAGGATCAATGAGCTGCGAGATATACTGCTCTGCCTAAGGGCAAGTCAGCGACGAGCTATTTCCCATTAAGCAACATGGTAGACTGGTAGACTTACCCTGGTCCACTTGTGTGCGGCTCGGCGGCTCGCTCTGTGTCGAGCCCAGAGATCGCCCAGGACTACATCGAGCGCTCGGGCGAGAGCAAATAAGGTCAAATCTAAGGTTCGACCAGCGAACTTGATTGCCTGGGGCTGAGTATCGGTTGATGAGTCTGACTTTGGGGGGTGGGTTTCTGTGTAGGCTTTACTTTCATATGAATGCAGCAAACGCATGCCGTACCACCCAGCAATGAAAGTTGACAGCCATCTTGCAATTCTAGCAAAGTATCGTGAGCATGAGCCAGATATAAGACACTGTTTCAGAAAGAATCTCACCTTAAGCGGGCTGCATCGCTAAGACTTATTGCAGTTTTATCAATGATGCTCTTGACAGGTTCCTGTTTGAAGCATGTTATTAATCGTTCAGACCTCAAACAAAGGCTAATATGTGATAGTGCTAGGTCAGCATGCCATGGACTAGTGGGCAAGGTAGGGAGGGTGGCGCATGTGATGAGAGTCTATCGCGGGGACCCTCGAAAAAAATGGAGGGGGTGTATATGTACCTGTAATAAGGTGCTCCCACCTGCAAGCACGGCACAGAATGTTGGGAAGCGTTGAGGATTGAAGCCCATACGAATAATGTGCTTGGCAGACTGCGCAAAGGTAGAATCGTCGCGCTCGGGGGAAAGTTGCTTGCGTCTCCTTCTGGCAATGTGTTGAAGAACCAAAGTGAGTAATCGAGGCGCCACCGCAGATGCATACCCTAGGAGATAGGCCCGAATAAGTGGACGGAGAATCTGGGGAACGGCATCGAGTCTCAAGGCCCCCTTGCGGGGCGAATGTGCTGCGAGAGCCATCGGTGATGTCTTCTACGCCATGCAGCAAGGACCGCGAGCAGGACTATTGGGCCCGCGGTAAGGCAGAGAATGAGACCAAATGAGACACAAGGGATCGACTATTATGCGGCAGCGTTGAATTGGTCTCGGAGAAGTTCCTGGATGAGAAAATCAAAGTTAATAAAAGAAGGCCCCTGTCACATATGGATAAAGAGGGTGTGGAGGAGAGAACGAAATGAAGCGAGAAGGGCTTGTGGCAGAGACGGGATACAACAGCATGAATGCAATGGCAGATGAGACAGGGGGGACACCGAGGGGCCGGAAGCTTGGCCAAGGACAGGCACGAGAGAAGGCAGGGTAGCACAAGTCTTGAGGGATTTGGCTGGTTTGAGGCCCGACGAGGTTGATTCATGAAGATGCGGCCGGGAGTTAGTGCTTGTGGGGTCCAATATGTGCGTGCCTCGGCTTCAGGAACTCCAAGTTGCTAACCAAGGGACGGTACGTGAAGAATGGGGTTAAGATTCTCGCATGCAGGCGGTAGACGGGCCATCTTACCAGGGCGGGTAGGAGATCGCTGGGATAGCCCCCCGCAAAACAATGTGGCAGCTGGGCCGGCTAGGCTGAGAAGGGTGGACGAGGATTGACAGCCATGGTGGTGATGGGATGGGATGGGATGGGATGAGACGGCTCGCGAATCGGCCAGGGAGAAGGGAGTTAAGGAACAAGTGGGGACGGAGGAGACCAACCTGGGACAATACACACGGTGGATTTAATTTCAGTCACGATGGGAAAGATGGTGTATGGGGGAGTGAGGTAAGATGCGCAGCAGTAATCCGTCGCAAGAGTATGATGGAAGAATGACTGCCAGAGAGCGAGACGGGACTATGGCGAGACGCGGATGATGACCGAAGTGAAGGTGCGCTGATCAGGGGCCCCGGGGAACAAATTAGGTAAGGGCTGTCCGGTTTGGTGGGATGTGCACGTTTGTCTATATGTGTGTGTGCGTGTATGAGTGTATTGAGTGTGAGTGTGTGTGTGTGTGTGTGTGTGTGTGTGTGTGCATGTGTCTTGTTGATATGTCGGTGTGGTATGTAAAAATAATGTGTCCATGTGAAGTGACTCGACAGCGCGGACGAGGCGCAATTGTGGTTGTGTGGTATCTTTAGAGGCCGTGGAGACCAGTTGGGGTTTTAGAGAGCGGACCCGAGCAGCCGGGCAGCGAGCGGGAGATGCAGTCATTCCACATCCCAAATCCGGGGCATGACTGGTTTGATGGGGCGCTCAACACGTTCCGCCTATCCTATCCCTTTGACGTGCAAATACCTGGAGCCTGCATTCGTCAACCGGTTGAGGAAAAATCAACCTCTAGAGAATCAATTAATCAAGACAGGGCTC
The DNA here is from genome assembly GCA_003031705.1 of Calonectria naviculata. NCBI lineage: Eukaryota > Fungi > Ascomycota > Sordariomycetes > Hypocreales > Nectriaceae > Calonectria > Calonectria naviculata. The sequence continues at coordinate 13,864 of NAGG01001105.1, forward strand.
CACGGCGAATTTCGGACCTTGAACGATATTGGGCTCGCTATCCTGGGGTTGATTCCCTACAAGGTAGGTAACAGGGTCGGTAGCTGCAAATCCGTTCATGCTAGTTAGTGGCCCCTGGTTCGTCTTGGACCGTCGCGGGCCGAGGGTGGTCACGAGACAGAGCTGGCGTCTCATCGTCTCATCGTCTCGTCGGACCAGCCTGAACACACCAACAGTCATTGCCTGGTCTTGGAGACATGAATGGGGACATGAGTTTCTCTTTGTTTTGCCCTAGACATTTACATACAGCGTGGCAGCAGTGTGAGTGGCGAAAATGCTACTCTGGGCCTCTCTGGCTTTCAGCTTGAAATGCTACTGAATGACCTCCGCCTCATCGGTGGCCACGCCAGTGTCGCACTCGGGGTTCTGCGGTCAGAGAGAAAAGGAAACCCGGGCAGCGTCGTCTCCAATGGATGGCGGAGACGACCGGGAGCTAAACTGCGGCAGCGAGAGAGCTTCCCTGACATGGCAGATTGAGAGCCGAGTCGCAAACTTTGGCCGCGCACCGCACTCTGTCGACTCTGAGGTTGACGCGCAGCCCGCAGCCAATTTTTTTTTTCTGCTGCGAAAGCATGTGATAGTCCCTTAGCTGCATAGTCTTTGTTTAGCGCATCCCCACCGGTACGCACCCGAACAAGGCAGTATCGGGGTGTTTTGGAGGGTTTTGGGAGGGCGTGGCTGTCAGTCATGGCCGCGGACGGGACCAATGACGGGCGCAAACGCCATGGCTGCGTCGTACCGTGTCCTGACCGGCGATGCAATCGATCAGCATCACGGGGGGTCCTCTCGACGTTTTTCTGGTCGAGCCATGCAGGCGATGCAGGTGACCACAGGAGGGACAAGGGCTTTGGGACATGGCGCATCATGGGAAATGCGAGTACGGTACATGTAGGCACCCAATGCCTGTACTTGGGCCCGCTGTACAGGTACCTGCCCACATGGCTTGACGAAGTTTCGGCACCCTCAAGTCGGCGCTACGGCCTTGGGGTGAGCGGGCGATCCACCACGCCACAAAGTACTGTACCTCGTCGCTGCCCGCTGTCGAGGTCGCTTCTGTTCCACCGCGACAGTCGAGAGACCCTCTACGGTCCCCTCCCACCGCCGCCGCCGCCCCCTCCACACCTCC
>NAGG01001106.1:0-30399 GCA_003031705.1 Calonectria naviculata
ATAAATCCTCTGGCATCATCTGTAGTTTCTCCCCGCTCAGCTCAGCTAGCCTCTTCGCCTTTCGATTGTACTCCTGATGTCGTTCTATTGTACTGCTGCTCTTTCTCATTTCCTCCCGTCCGACCTGGTGTTTATGAGCCGCATCTACCTTTATTAGTACTCCACCTAGACATCGTAGATATTTGACTTACCAGGGCCATCTGCAACACGAACGAATCTGGCGTAAGTCCATAGTTGAGGTAATGGAGTGTGCTGGGTTAATCCTTGACCAGCCCACATTTGCATTGCCTCATCTATCAACTCTGTTACTTTATGAGGAACCAAAACTTTGCACATGGCAATGCATCTTTTGCCTTCCTTGTTTCCCACCTTATCCATCGTGTCAGCAGCGCTGCAAACAATTAGGCGAAGAGCATCAATCTCAAGGCGCATATTGGCGATTCTCTCAATGTTCGAGTCAAACTCTCCAATAAGCTTTCCTCTTGGTTTCTTCTTCGGATCATTGCATCGAATAACTGACAATTCGTATGCCCTCTCCGCCTGCCCAATCAATCTATTCCGATGAGAGATTTTGTTAGTGTTTGGTCTTGGTGTGGGTACCGACCTGCTCATACCTCATACAGTGGTGGATCCTCCCAGCACCAAGTCTTCCTTGCGCAATAGTAAACGCTTTCCCTGGTGATAAAATCACATTCTCGGCGGGAACTCTGCAATTTTCGTAGATATACTCCCCATGACCCTCTGGCGCCCAATCATATCCCATAATCGATAGATTGCGAACTTGACTGATGCCTGGTGTGTCACAAGGAACGATGATCATTGTATGACGGTTCCATTTGTTAGGATCCTCTGGGTTGCTTAGACCCATTAGAATGTAGAATGTTAAGTCTTTATTCCAAAGACAATTGGCGTACAACTTTCTCCCATTGATGACATACTCATCTCCGTCGCGGACAATGCTGATTCCGATATTGGTAGCGTCTGAGGCGGCCACATCAGGCTCGGTCATGCTGTAGGCTGATGAAGCTGTGCCTTCCATCAATGGTTTAAGCCACTTATCCTTTTGTGCATCGTTACAATACATGGCGAGAAGCTCTATGTTCCCAGTCTCAGGAGCATGGCAATTCATAGTCTTACAATCGTTAGCATATGGAAATTTGGGAAGATATTAAAGATAATGAATTTACCTGGGCTGCCCAGTAACAGCGGCCCATGATCTCTGCACAACAAGAATACTCAAGATTTGTAAGACCTGGGCTTTCTTTGAAATGATTAGGGAGGAATAAGTTAAATAGACCTCGTTCCTTGGCTGTGGCGCGGAGCTTTTTCATGAGTGGCGGTGTCTCCCATCTTTTTGCATCGACCTGGGTAGTCATTAAAGGTTCCCGTGGGATGCACTCATTCTCCACCCAGTCATACACTGCCTGAATCTTCTCGATGGCGATAGGCCGAAGCTTGTCCTTGACCCATTGGGGGAGATGGCTAAAAGCCGGGCCATCAAGAATAGCATTGTTGGTTGCTGACATGGTGGAAACAATGTATGGTTGCCTTAGTAGAGGCCTTGAAGAAAATTGTTTTTTTATGGTTGTAAGACGGAGTCAGTGGGGAGATAGGATCCATTAAAATACGCTCGGCAGCCAGGTACAGTTCGTGTTAAAAGTTTGGGTTGCTAATACTCGGGTCGCTGTAATCTTCCCGAGGTACCTAAACCGGTAGTACTCGAACTTTGGGCAATTAGCCGGGGTAATGGACGGGTTGGGCCGCTAAGCACGGCTATATTGCATTGCATGCGGGGAACCTCGAATCGATGGCGTTTCAGGCAGTTAGGGTGTGCTGCAGCGACTCGAGCCTTGTTTGTATTAATTTTGTAAACATAAGCGGATCTACAAATTGACATAGGCGTAGAGCCATTTAAGGCGAAAATAACTTTTGTATCTATGACTGGGGATTCATTTTTGCGTTGTGCAGTCGACTGTATGGTACATATTTTCTAATTCAACTTACAAGCCAAGTGCAGAGCTTTTAACAAGAAAAGCTGTTACAATTCGCACAGAATTTTTCGAAATACAAAACCAATAGCTAATACTATGGAATTATCTTGGCTGCTCTGAATCGATCAAACGCTGTCCACCATGCTGTTTTGCTATCAACTTCCTCAGCTTTGTCGCCCATCATCGCATGGGTCTTTGACATGTCCAGCTGACGATTAAAATTGAACATGGTCATGATGAAGTAAGGAAAACCTCCAAAGCTCCTTTCGTTACCAACGCGACCTGTGACAAGGCCATATTTCTTCTCCACATCCTTCCATTGTTCAATATGGTCAGCGAGATACTGCGGAGGTTGTGGGCCAGACCTCCCAGGGGGTGGCCCAACACCTTTGAGTCCAAAGTATTCACAAATAATGGGCCATTTGACGCTCCATGAGGAGGGAACTGAGTTATCAGCGGCATTATAGCGCTGTCCGCTTGATATTTCGGGATGCAAGGAAGCGTAGATGGCGGTCTTGGCCACAATGTCTTGGCTACTATCGTTGCTTAGAATGTGCCAAGACTCTTCCGTGCCCGGAAACTCTACTTCGCTTCCTTTACCATTAATCTCGACATATAGCGAGAGGTAAAGTCCGAGAAACTGTGCCAAGCAATAGATGTTGTTGTTTGGTACAAATCCCACAATGACATCTGGAATTACGTCACACCATGTCCAGGTTTTACCCTTTGATAAATTAGCCAAGGCATCACATTGATTGTAATAGAACATTTGTGAGGCATATGGCTCGGATATCCTCGGTAGAGATTCTTTCAGTGGAAGCTTGTCCCCAAAAGGAAACCTTTCAATTAGATGTACCCCATATGCTTTTGTACCAGTTGGGAGAACGACAAACTTCAGGTCAGGGGCAAGCGCTTCCACTGCATGTATTGCCCTGACAAGTAGCTCAACATTGACGGCAATTTCTTTGGCTGGATCTGGGTCCATGATATACGCTGTCTTTTGGTGAGCCAAGGCTTCAATGCGGATTTGTGTTATATACCAAAGAAATAAATGTGTGTAATTTGGCTGATGTGTTTGGCTTTACTCTTGAGTTCCTCTTTCAACCCTGCTTCTCCCTTGGAGGTCAAGATGTCGATGCCACTGACAATCTCAAGTTTTGGAGAAGCCGGCCATTGCGCAGCATCAGCACTTAATGGTCGGTTTGTGAGTGCGGTTACTGATCCGAATACATCTGGATCTGGGTACCCGTGAAGAATCAGGTTGGTAATGGCGTGTCCGGTGATACCCGATGCACCTAAACAAATGTTACAATTTTGAGCAAAAGCAAAGAAGGCAAAGACACGAGGGGAACAAACCAAACACCAAAGCATGATTAGACAACATGGCTGTATAGGTTGCCGAGTGGTCTACGATGAGTAGGAGTAAATGAGGGCAGAACAACTTGAGACGGGGAGGAGGATTATAGTGGAAGGGAGGGATTAGTATGATAATTGGAGGCAAAGAACCCCGCAGGGGCTAGGCACCTAAGATCATAGCCGGTTCAATGGCATAAGGCTGCGGATATCATCAGTCGGGATTGCCACGGCTTGAGGAGGGGTGCGGAGGTAATCGAAGTTGGGGTAGCCAGATATAGGTTCATGCAGCTTGTTACAACACTTCTGGGGTCCTCTGTCATGCTGAGTAAATTGCTAAGGTTTCTCTGAACATCACACAAAATAGTATAATGTTTTATTTGAGACAAATGATGGCCAACCGATATTCGCGACCTGGCCGAGATCATTCTTCTCCACACTAGGGCGATCTAGTAAGGATAACGGGAACCGACGCCACTTGCCACCCATTATTCTTTTGACAAATCTTGTGACTACAGCAAATGAACCACGCACGAAATTTATTTGAAAAGGACATGACCAGAGAATGATTGACTATGGCACATTTGGACAGAAAGAGAATGTAAATAAGACCGGACCTTTGGGATGGGGTCTCACAAGCATTGGAATGAATAAAAGAATTCAGTGTAGAAGCCTAAAACATACACTTAATTCCTTCATCTGGCCTCAAATGTAACATTTCTCATTTCTATGACGTTGATTTCCCAGTATTGCTAATGAGGGGTAATCTTAGCCCCTGACCTCCAGATCGCTTGTCAAAGTGATTGATCCACTCAATTATGTGATACACACGCGCTGCCTCTTTCTCATGTGCCATTGTTCGCTTCTACATCATTGTGATGTGAATTAAATTTCCACGGTTACTCATATGAATATTCTTTTTGTGCTTTGGAACATTATTCCAGCCGTACAAGTTTTGGGACTGCGTTGGCACGAACATGGTAAATCCAAGGATTACAGCCTGGCATTTGCAGAAGAGGCCGAGAAGCTTGCTAAGAATTGGAAAGTGCCTTATTTGAAAGAAATTATTGACTCAGGCCAAATTCTCATTGCCGTGTAGTGCTATTTAGTGAGTGTTGGTGGCCTGAATTGAGTCGGCCAATTAGGCACACTCTGGAAAATCTTACCCAGCCGACTCGCCGTGGCATACCGGCAGCAACCCATATCCTCTTCCCCTCGCATTAGGCTGTGCAGCCTCATCCCGAATTGGGATGGCCAGGAAATGTGTATCCAATCTCCTCAATGATCTCCAGGACACACAACCTGAGTAACCGTTCGGCTACCACCATGTTCTCTGGCTCGTGGCATGGTATCCGAGACATGCCATTGATCATGCGACCTTAATGATTGTGCCGCCCGCCTCCGCCACATTGTGTGTCAGTCTTGAGAGTTGGTAACTTTTTGATCACTATATGTACTAAGCTATTCGTCTTGAATTTTACCACAGCTTCAAACAACCCTTTCTCTTCCACTTTCAATCACCCCTCACTGCATTATAACTTGAATCCTCGAAATGGCACCGCACGCAGATGCGGAAAAGCCCCCCAACGTGGCCGCAGCTAAGGCCGTGACCACGAACGGCAACGTATCGCCTAAAGAGATGACCAAAATTTCTCAAGATTTCAACTATCCTCCGGTGGTTTCTAGCGAAGCATCCTACGAGGTCCTAGAGCAGTACCACTCCAAGCCCACTAAGCTTCGCGTGGCATGTATTGGTGCTGGTGCTTCAGGCATTTGCTTGGCATATAAGATGGAAAGACAGATGGTTCCCGATAGCTGGGAGCTGACTCTCTTCGAGAAAAATCCTCACTTTGGTGGGACATGGTATGAAAATACATACCCGGGAGTTGCCTGTGATGTACGTTGTTAATTTCCTACCCGTTTTGCCTGGTGTCCAAATCTAACCTAAACAGATCCCCTCTCATCTGTACACTTTCAGCTGGGACCCTAAACCTGATTGGAGCCACTACTTTGCCTATGGCGACGAAATTCAGCGATACTTTGAAGAATTTGTCGAAAAAAATGGGACGAGAAAATACATGAAGCTGAATACCAAGGTTGTCGAAGCTCGATGGGATGAAGAAAAAGGCATCTGGAGCGTGACATTGGAGGATCAAGTTACTAAAGGAACTTGGCTGGACTGGTGTCATGTCTTGGTAAATGGTACGGGAATCCTGAACAACTGGCAATGGCCAGACATTGAAGGGATCCATGATTTTGCCGGGCCAAAGATGCATTCTGCAGCCTGGGATCACTCTGTTGACTTTGAGGGAAAGTCAATTGGAGTGATCGGTACTGGGTCAACCAGTGTGCAGATTGTTCCTGCCTTACAGCCCATTGTAAAGGATATGAAGGTGTTCATGCGCTCATCTACATGGATTTCACCCCCCTTTGGAAGTGGAACCTTGGAATCCTTGAAGGAGGAGACAGAGGACCAGCCAGGTAAACGACAGTACAAATTTTCCGAAGAGGAGAAACAGAGATTTCGAGATGATCCGGAATACCACCTCAAATTTCGAAAGGGAATTGAAGCAGAAATCAACTCATTGTTTGCAATGTTTTTCCAAGGCTCCGAGACATCTAATATGTTTCGTAAGACTATCACTGAAGAGATGAAACGCCGGATTGGGCCCGGAAATGAAAAACTCAAAGAATTCATTATTCCCAAATGGTCACCAGGTTGCCGTCGTATTTCTCCTGGAGATGGTTACCTGGAAGCTCTTGCGATGCCCAATGTGACGCCAGTCTTTGGAGGTATCCAAAAGATCATCCCGGAAGGCATCATCACTGAAGATGGACAGACACACAAATTCGATATTCTTGTTTGTGCTACTGGCTTCAAGGTAGCTTTTCGACCAGCATTCAAGCTCATTAATGGAAGTGGAAAATCACTCGATGAAGACTGGGGCGACTCAGTCAACCTATACCTTGGCGTGTCTGCTCCACGATTCCCTAATTATTATACAATCGTGGGTCCGGGAGCAACTTGGTCTTCTGGAACCCTCTTGCCTTCGATTGAAACCACGATTGAGTACTCTGTCAAGATGATGAAAAAAATCCAACAAGAGAATATCCGGTCAATTAGCGTGAAGCAGGACGCTCTGGACGAGATTTACGCCCATTTTGACGAATTTCACAAGAAGACTGTTTTCCAGGAGGAGTGCCGCAGTTGGTTCAAAGATGGAAAGCAGAAGAACCGCATTTACTTATGGCCTGGTTGTGTGAGTTAAGCAGCTTGATTCGGGAAGTGCGAGTTAACTGACCCATTGGTAAATAGACGATTCATTTCCTCAAGACGATTAAAGACCCCAGATTCGAGGATTATGATATTAGATATCGCTTCAATAATCGATTTGCCTTTCTGGGAAACGGTCAGGTTAAGGCTAGTACTACTCAGACTGTTGAGGGATTGAGTACATATGTTCGAAACGGCGACCACGACTGGAATGTCGACTAGACAAAGTCATGAATGCAAATTAGCCTCAGGAATAGACTGCAGTAACGCGACTTTATATTAGCTATTGTAACTTTTGATGTTCCTCATGATTTGGTCATGATATTACTGTTCATAATGATCGATGTGATTTATTTGTTTATCCACAAAGAGCTTCCTTGAGATCTTCCTTTCCACTGCACTGGGATATCGATATAACATCGGTGCTAGTCAGCACTGTGAGGATGAAAGAAACTGGACGGTGTATTTGATTGGAGAGCAAGCGAATTAGTTGACCACGCCTACTCTGTTGTTTGAATATAGGAAGTTATGCCCCTAGTGTTTTGTGCAAGGTTTTGTATGCCAGGTACCGGGTTACTGGAACTTCTTCATGCTGATCCATGAACCCATCCCCAAACCTGGCTTGGAGCTAGCGTTCGTGTTCCCAGGGGTAATCTTGCCAGCCATCCTTCAGAACCTGGATTCCGTCTCACAAAATTCCGAAGATTGCACCGGTAAAAATGATGCGGGGATTTGGAGCCCCGCATTGAAACTGTGCCGTCGTGTTGATGGAAGCCTCTGAGGGAGAAACCGAAAATGAGAATTGGGTAAGCCGTGACTACTGATTTTTATGCGGGTATCCGAATACTTCTTGTGCTGTTTCATTGTCAAGGCACTAGAATTTGCAGGGAACTACCATATCTTTGGGTTGGGTCAATTTTCACGTACAGCAGGTCCAATTTATGATTGATAGGGTTGAATGGACCTAGGGCGAGGATGAATGAGCCTAATTCAGCACATGGAAAAAAATCTCTGATTCTCGATATAAATTCTGGTTACTTGTGGCGTAGGAATTATTATCGTTTATTACGAAAGCCAATGCTCCAATGTGTTGTTCATAAACCTATTTATAGGAGAGTCTGGGTCACGATGAGATCAAATATTAACGGTAGTCTCTCATGTCCTAAACATAAACCGAATGGTTAAATTTGGACATTTGGATTGAACATGTGAAATGGAACGGCGAACAGGCTAGTGAGGTCATCATGCTCTGTTGGAGACTGCTGCTAAAGGCTGCCGCTACTCCCCGAACCGACGGCCCGAGGAACGGGAAGCGCAACCTAACGATACTATGCCTAGATGAAATGTAATGTAACCCGCTTAATATGGAGAAAAAAAGAGGGGGTGGGGGAATTTCGTCAATTATTTCCGGGCTGGTTTCACCTGCTGTAGCCATGAACGAAGAATAAATACATGGCATTATTGACGAAGCTCATGACTGTGCAAGGCCATTGTGGTGGACAATGGAAACGAAGACTGACATGATGGATTGTGGGGATAGCAATCGATGTGATCCAAGTCAAAGTTACGATATCTTCCTCTGTGGGCGGAGTTGCCGGCGAAGAGTGCCGACCGGGCGGGGGTTGTCCGCGTGCAGGCTGTGTTTCAATGCTGTGTGCATCTCATGCATGGCCCCATCCATGAGCCGTCATTCATGGCACAGTTAGTGGGGGCTTTCCTTGTTTGCGACAGAGGGCAGTCGTCAACGTTTTGGCCTGCCCATCCCATGGTGCTGGCATGTGCCCCAACAAGCCAATGGCAGGCCTGGCTTTACCATAGGACATGATGGCGTTCGGCTAGTTCGAGTTAGGAGGTACTGGATGTGGAGAGTGCTGGGAATGTCCCTGGAGCGCGGAGAAGGCTCGCAATCTTCGCCAATGCATGACTCAGGGAACGCAAGACGACTGATTCAGGATGCACGAGCGGGGCACCTTGACACGCCGGCCATTAGTGGTCTTGCTTGCTCTGTCCTCAACACCAGTTGCTCGATGTCGTGGGAGCTGCCTGTATTCAACCTGACGGGACAATACGAAAAAGAATCACAACTTGTGCGATTCACTTTGTGATGGCATTTTTAGAAAGTCTTTCCGAGCGAGGCAGTCAGCGATCGCAGCCTATTCTGGCAAGTTTCTGTGATGCCACTAGCTGCACCTGACCAGGTGGCCAACACATTCCGAAGGGATACATCATATACATTCACACGTATGCATGGTGTCGTTCATTTCCCAATCAGAAGTACCGCGATAAATGATCTAAATCCTGTAATATCAATTTGGGGTGGTCCGATAACCTCTACGCTGTACAGGTGGGGTCTTACCCCATTGTTCCGGCTGCAGCTAGTCCGTGTCGGCAATAAGAGCGATCCTCTCTGGTGGAGATGGTATGGCCGCTGTGTTTGCAGATAGCATGTCAATATCTACCAAACACTATCTGACTCACAATATGGCTATTTCGTATGAGTCTGATTTTACCAATGAATTTCAGGCCTAGTAGAAAAAGGGTGCAAAGTCATTTTATGACTAAGATTATGGCAATTAGATCTGATCCGCGCATTCATTGGCTCCGAATCCCATATGCTTCGCTTTTGTTGCCAATGAACTGAAGTAGTGGGAGTATTTGTTCAAAAAAACCAGGAGGGAATTGATGCATGCATCTCGACCAGAGTAGAAAATCGGTAGTACTGCGCCCTAGACCCGCTTTCAATTAGAAAAGAGGGCAGGGTGCTAACGAACTGGATTCTGTACAAACCCATAAAAGAGCTGGCATTCAACTTCAGTCATGTATAAATGTGTTTTTGTGAATGTCTCGCAGCGGAATGCCACTTAGGATCAGTGCCCATCTCTGTATACAATGTTATCCCAGTCAATCAGCTAGGCACTCTTGCGTGATCACGTTTGCCCAAGGCAAGATTCCCAAAGATCGCCAATGATAGCGTATACTCTTCTGGACGGGTCCTCTATGCATGCTGAACTAGCTCAGCCCTTGTTTCAAGCTGCTTGACAGGTCCGGCCCATCCGGTATCGCTTCTGTTGGACGAATACGGCCACAGACGCGTCGGAGTGCTGCACAACACTGGAGACATTAAATGCGGGGTTTGATAGTCCCCGCACCCTATTACCGGGGCAATTGTCGGATATGATCGCGTCGTTGGGATCCTGGGCCTTGAGTTCATTATTGACTAGCACGACGGCTGGCTACTAGCCAAACACGGACGGAACGCAGCCCCCCTTGTCTGGATGGACATCCAGGCACCCACCCAACAACCGCGTCGCCGGCCCAACGCCACGGCTCATGCTTGTGACGAGATAGGCAAGGCAAGTCTGGCTGTCAGTTGATAACTGTCGCCGGGTCTAACTAGATCAGCCTCGTCTCGCCACGCATCCCTGGCTCTCAGTCCTAGCCCCATAGTCTGGGGGTGGAGCAAAAATGGAGTCTTATTGCATCCCTTCATAGGTCCATTATTACCGGCCTGCTGGGGGCTTCCCCGGTCAAGACGCACGAGTTTGGCTCCCCATGGGGAAGCCCCAAGTCCCCAGCCTGCTTCTCCGCTCAACCCTCTTGAACCTGGATTTGTCCCCAACTACTGTAGCGAGTGATGCTTTTTCGTCTTGTTCCGTACTGCCAAGCTCATTGAGATTGAGCAAACCACCCAGTTTTAACCCCTCCTGGTGACTCAGACTGCTAGTTTCCTGTCGTTGAATCAACATCATCATGGTGTCATCTGTCGACCCAAAAGAAGCTCCAAACTTGGACATGGCCGACATTAGTACCCAGGAGAATGTATCTCCTAGAGGACAAAACGGCCGCCAGTCCAACAAACAGCAAGTCCGCCATCGGGCATCCGTTGCTTGTGCCTCCTGTCGAGACCGGAGAATTCGATGTGTTGTTCCCAAAAACCAGACATCTTGCACTGCCTGCCAACGATCTGGTGCAGAATGCATCATAAAAAACGATGATGAGCGTAGACGGTATGCGCCATAGCCCTCATTTACAAGAATATAGGACAAGCGTTATTGACAATCAATATTCACAGACCCATCTCTAAAGCATACATGTCCTCACTATCTGATCGAATCTCACTACTTGAAGGCATGCTGTTGGAAAAGGGTGTGGTACCTCCCCCAGCTGCACACCCACCTAAAACTCGACACGAGCTTCCGTCCAAGTCTCAAGACGATGGGGACTCGGTTTCAAGCCATTCCAAGCAGAAGATAAACCTAGAGAGAATTTCTCCCACCTTTGATGTCCCATCGCCACCTGACTCTCGACATGATGATATTGCCGTACCTGGAAGTGAACACGGAGATGCAAGCAACTTGTCCAGCAGTCAGAATCTCCAGCCACTAGCCAAAGAGGATTCCCCCTTCCGAATGCTTGACCCAAGACAAGAAGATATAATTCATCGCCTCCTATCTACAAAAGGAAACTTTTCGTTCCTCAGCGGCAGACTCAGGTTTTTTGGACCTACGGCCAACAGTCATGTCCACGCGGACTCGCCTGACCAATTTGACTCTCGAGAGCCACCCGAACAAGTCCGGCGGGCGGAGAGGATTATTCGATCCTTTAGTATCGAAACACATGATTATTTGATGAATCAATTTTTTACATTTTACAACTCTGTGTTGCAGGTCATTGACCGTAATGCTTTTGAGACCGACCGGGAATCTCAAGGTAACTCGCCAAAGTTTTACTCATCGTTCCTTCATATTACGATTCTCGCTATGGGATATCGTGTAGCCGACATGGACCGAGATGATATACGAAAGATAACCTTAGCTCCAAGAGAGAGCACACTGCATAGAGAGGCAAAGTATATGCTTGATATTGAACTTGAGAGGCCTGGTGGAATTCCCAGTGTGCAGGCTTTGCTTCTACTGGGTGATTTGGAGTGTGGTGTTGGCCGAGATAATACTGGCTGGATGTACTCAGGTAAGTAACTTAAACAAAGACGAGGAAGAAGTCCCCCCCTAAAAAAAAAGAAAAAAAAAAGGACTGGGTGCTGATCGAATGACCTCATTAGGCATGGCAAACCGTCTAGCTTTCGATATCGGGCTACACCTTGATTGTAGAAGCAATGACATATTAGAACAAGAAGTTCGGATTAGAAATATGGTCATGAGAGCTTGCGTTATTTACGATAGATATTGGGGCCTCTTCTTGGGCCGGCCATTAGCTATCAAGAGCCAAGACGTTGACCTTTTGTCTAATCGTTTCTCGCAACTCAACTCAGTCGGATTTGATTCTAACGAACGCAACCTGGTTGCCGAGATTTATGAACAGCTTATCGAATTAATGGAACTGGCTGGTAGGATCGTGGAGACCCGAGACAATGGTGTTTCAAATAATATATCCGAGCAGTACAATCTATTCGCCGCAGGGGAAGCTGAAGACAACGCCTATCTTCATGTAATAAATCTGGACAGGCAGCTCCAAAACTGGTATCGAAGGCTACCGGAACACCTCGCATGGAAGCCTAGCAATATTAAGACCGCCCCCTACAGCTTCTTTCTCTTGCACCAACAATATCATGTAACCATGATTCTGTTGCATCGGCCTTGGGCTAAATACGGCTCTATTACTGGTGATGATTCTAGCCCTGGATCACACGCCAGCCCAGAGAGTGATCGCATAGTTATGGCAGCCGAAGTCGCAACTCCTCAACCGATGTTAGTATCTGGGGGACACTCTTTGGAAATGGGAGATCCGCAGACGATTGTTCATGATAGTAGAACATCTTTATCTCGAAGCATCTGCACTCAACAAGCCATTCGCGTTGCCCGCATATTCTGGCAACACAGACAGAGATATGATGGGCGGAAGATATTCGTCACTGGTATTCAGCATGCTGGAACTGCTGCAATAGCCTTGATCGCTGCTCTGGCATATCAGCGAAACGAGACCGACCGACGGACGTACGTTGGATACTTGGAAATCCTCTCAGATGCCATAAGTGATATGAGCCACACTTATCAACCAGCCAGCAGAATGGATGATCTACTTAAAGCAGTTCTCGAGCAGGTCCGCAGCAGTATGGGAGACCTAATTCGGCCCCGGAGTGGTAGTATTGGATATTATGGCATGCAATTCAGTGGGAGTGGACAAAGCGCGGCTTCCCTGAACAGTGAGATCTCTGCGCCAATGGTACCCTCGAGACGTGAGGCTGCGGATCTAGAGTATGCGCAACCATTCAAGAGGAGACGGCCAGCTTCAGGTCGGAGAGCGTCTGAGTTTACTCGCCCAAGACCGCTATTCTTTACTGGACATACTCAGACTACGCCGCCAAACTCTGCAAAGTCCCAGAGTCAGATCGAAACCAATCTGGGCGGACAAAACCAATCCCCCCTCGATTCAATTTTGTTTTCAATGGGAGTTGGCGATGCATCCAATCAGCTCAACATGGACTTTTTAGGTGGTACCGCGATTGAGATGGATCAACCCGAAGAGGCCCATGATAGTGGGATGGGGAGGGTAGACCATATGGATCTTGTCATCCCTTCGTCTGAAACGTGGAGTCTTGACGGTATGCATGAGCACCATGTTCCGGCATCGGGGTCTTTTGATCCTCCTACAGGAGACTGGACCTCCGGCCCAGCAGGCCTGAGTGCAAGCTCAGTGCTGAGCCAAAGTGCTGCCATCTCGACCGGTATCATGTCAAGTGCGCAAAGCTTCAGTCGAATGGCTAAGAAGGATGGTAAATCGGACAAGGCATCTAAAAGCCTCGGAAAAGTCGCAAATAAAAAGAATGCGGCGGGTTCTGTGAGAGTGGAGCAGGGTGAGAACGTGGATTGGATTGAGGGAGATACAAACATTGCAGCAATCAGCCCTGTAAGTTTGAGCGGCTTGGTACAGAGTCCAGACAAGGCATCAAATGGCGATGGTGGTACAAGCAACGGGCAAAGAAATCATGCGCTGGATTTCCTAAGCTTCTCATGAAGTCTGCCCTGCAATTTAAAGGATATTATTGTCTACTGAGCGTTGGTGTTTCAGAGTTGTTTGGTTAAACAATAAACCTGATACTGAAAAATCCAACAATAACTCTACATTTTAAACCGTATAAGGAAAATGATGAATACAATAGGCCCTGGAGTCCTGTAAGACCTTTAGTTTAGTTGTGTTCTTAGTGCCTCTATGGACGAGCTTCTCGGCTCTCACACCGGGTCGATCGCGAACGGATACCTCGCTTATTGTGCACCTGACCATTTCCAGGTTGTTCTGCCTGAATTGCCTATGAACATAAAAGAAAATATGTGTGACACAGGGCTTCACACCTCATTGCCACTTGTCTGTAATAGACTGTCACATTACTGCATTGTAGCTGGCAAGCCTCCATACGCTTGGCTTGACTTCAGCTTGTCTGTCATATCAAACTGTGCAGCTCATCCTGGAGGGTGATAATGCTAGAAACATTCAAACTGGGTGATTCTGGCTCTACTGCAAACCAAGTCAAGTCCAGGTGTACGGCATTTGGTTTGATGGTGCATATGGTCTTACGTAGTTATGAATGCAGATTAGCTTCCTTCATTCATAACCGGATTTATTCACCTCTTATTACTAATATTTACTCCGTACCCTTACACGCTCTTACTGTTGGTATGATAGGAAATGAACTACAAGCGTGCTATGGTTGAAACCAAGTGGGCGATAACTTCTCAATGCATCCCTGGCTTGTAATTGCACCATATTTACGACGTTGCGATGAAAAAGGCAGCCCAAGGTAGAAAATAGTGATTGATCAAGCAGATTGATGAGCATATTTGTGCTTTTTAGTCTCCCTCTTTTGGCTTAACCACGCGTCTGGTCTTGGTGACCAGTCTCGGATATCAACATCCAGCCCCACCGCCTACTCCGCACTCGACGACGTCTCAACAGGGCCTAGATCAGCCCCATTCTTTGGTGGCGATGGCAAAATGTACAAAAGGAGGCTAGTAGTTTAGACCTTGGTTCAAGTCAGACGATCCTGAATCATAGCGGCTTTAGCTCCGAGCTTTTCATGACTCGTTCCTGGCCATTCCCCGGATCATTGGAAGAGGCCTTTCCAGTTAGCCGTGGGTTGATCGGGTTGAGAAATGGGTATCATTTTCAAGATGGAAATTGAATATCCGGTGGTGGGAATGATGAATAGTGTTACAGATGGTATTTATTAAGAGGTAATTCTGCCATCAATCATCCGTATTTTATTCAATATTCCCGTCTCTCAAGTTTGACACGGCGTATCAAAGTCTATCAAATCTCATTTTGGAAAATTGTCACTCTCATACGCACTGAGACCACCTTTTTTGATATTCTCCGCTCTAAGTCTTATGACAATGCCAGAGCAATCTTTCCTCGCAGGTGCCTCGAGTCCTGGTGAACTTGATGCCAGCAGACGACTTGGGAATCCAATTCACGAAGAGCGTCATGTGCGCATCATTTGCGTTGGAGCTGGCGCCTCTGGTTTATTGATGGCATACAAACTTGACAAACACTTCTCAAGATACTCTGTTCAAATCTACGAGAAGAATCCCGAAGTGGCAGGTACCTGGTACGAGAATAGGTATCCGGGTTGTGCCTGTGATGTGCCATCTCATAACTACACCTGGAGCTTCGAGCCAAAACTTGACTGGTCTGCGGTGTATCCTCCAGCAAAGGAAATCTTTGAGTACTTTGATGGCTTTGCGAATAAGTATGATCTCAAGCGGTTCATCAAGACCCAGCATCAGGTCATAGGTGCTTACTGGAACCACTCTAAAGGAGGTTACGATGTCAAGATCAAAGACCTTCTGCAGGGAAGAATAATCAGCGATCATTGTGATATTTTGATCAACGCCAGTGGTATCCTTAATAATTGGAGGTGGCCTGCGATTCCAGGTCTCAGTAACTACAAAGGAATATTGCTACACACAGCAAACTGGGACGACTCCGTTAGCTTGGAGGGCAAGCATGTTGGTCTTATTGGGAACGGGTGCGTCTTTCTAAAAGCTTACGATGATGAATTATTTACTAACGTATGATAGATCTTCGGGCATTCAAGTACTCCCCGCTATACGCGAAAAGTGTAGCAAAGTCACAACGTTTATCCGTGAACCAACATGGGTTTCTCCCGTCCAAGGTCTCGAACAACATTTGTTCACGGACGAGGAGCGAAGCGAGTTTATGAATAAGCCAGGAGCTCTCACGGCGTATCGAAAGAGTGTTGAGACGGGACTGAATGCACAGTTTGGAATCTTTCTTAAGAACAACCAAATCAACATCGATACCCAAGATTATATGCTACAGCAGATGAAAGAAAAACTCGGAAACGCATACCTTGAGGAAAAGTTAATCCCGCAATGGAGTGTGGGTTGCCGTAGACTCACACCAGGTGTCAACTATCTCGAATCTCTGACCAAGGCCAATGTCGAGGTGGTTTATGGAGAAATCAACTCTGTGACGGAGAAGGGTTGTCTTTGTGACAATGGAAATGAATATCCCGTTGATATTCTTATTTGTGCGACAGGCTTTGACACCACATTCAAGCCTCGATTTCCCGTCGTCAATCCCGAAGGCGAAGATCTACAGGAAAAATGGTCTATTGAACCTGAGTCTTACTTTGGTGTTGGGGCAGCCAATTTTCCCAATTATCTCATCTTTCTCGGGCCTAATTGTCCCATTGGCAACGGTCCTGTTCTCTCGGCTATTGAAGCTCAGGCCGATTGGATGTGCAAAGTAATTGACCGCTTCCAGACGACCAACATCTCCCAATTCTCACCGAAGCAGGACGCGGTTAAGGATTTTATTCAATACAAGGATTGGTTTATGGCACAGACAGTATGGGCAGACCCTTGCCGATCGTGGTACAAGGGCCGCCCCGACGGACCCATCTTGGCTCTTTGGCCTGGCTCAACTCTTCACTATATTGAATGTATGCGTGATGTACGGTTTGATGATTTGGATATCAAGTATAATGGGAATAGGTTCGCATTCCTTGGAAATGGCTATTCCCGTACTGAGCTTGATCCAACTGCTGATTTAGCCTACTACATTCGAGATCACGATGATGACCCGCCACTGACCACTGGTGGACGTCGTAAACTTCTAAGCAAGAGCGGCACCATAACTGGAAACCGGGAAATGGTTACGTGGTCGAGCGGCCCTTCAGGGGAAAGCCAGCAGACACCGACACATAGACTTTAGTTTTGTTGCTAGCATTATGCATATCAACAGATTTATAGAAAAGTGAGCGGTCAGGTTAATGAGATGTTTCTTTCGTTTAGTTTACTTGTTGTAACCCTAAAATTGACATTTTCTCAGTCGTCTCAGTCACGAACATCATCTGAAGGGGTGCTGGCTTGGGTTGTCGTCTAGTGGGATGAACCTATGACATTACTGAGATGTGCTATCTGCTAACTACTACGCACCTATAGGTTCTAGAGCACTGAATGATCCTAATAGTTTTTATAGCAACTCAACCATTTCAACATTCTGTTCTCGAGCCTTGATAACTTACAACCTGAATTTCGACTTTTGTACAAGTTACACAAAAAGCGAAAAGGGTCAGGTTTGAAGACAATAATTTTGACTATGGCTAAATTCTACAATATGACCCATCGCAACTGGTTGCAATAAGAAGGAGAGATATTAGTTTGTGGTGAATCCTCCATCAATAACCATTGCAGCACCCTGCATGAAGCTGCTCATAGGTGAAGCCATAAGCACAATGCTATCAGCTATCTCCTCCATCGTGGCCAGTCTCTTTAATGGGGTGCGAGCGATATCTGCTTGAAGAGGAGAATCGTATTCCATAGACATTGAATTTAGTAGTAGGGGTGTTGCAATGTACCCAGGACAGATGGCATTTATGCGAATACCAAGGTCACCATAAGAGTTGGCGTCGCCTCTCGTCAGCCCAATGACACCTAACATGACCCGTGAGTTCGGCGCTGTGTGTTCATGTGCTTCTCATCTTACCATGCTTTGAAGTTGCGTATGCAGTGTGGTACATACGATTACTAGGCGCCACAATACCGTACATACTTGCCACATTGATGATTCTTCCTCGGCCGACTCTAGGCCCAAGGTCTCTGCTAATGAGTCAGTAAAAAGTGTTTGATATAGCTTCTGTTTTCATACTCTTGGTTAACCATGATAGAAAGCTCTTCTTTCTGGCATCGATAAACGCCTTGGAGGTTCACGTCAAGGACGCTGAGCCACTCGTCGTCTTCAATTTCGTGCGTCAGTTTACCACTCCCACCGATCCCGGCGTTATTCACAGCGACGTCTAAACGTCCAAACTCAGCAGCCGCCTGGGCGAGGCTCTTTTGCACTTGTACCGCATCTCGCACGTCCATCTGCAAAGTTAAGATTTGGACATCCGGGAAGCGCTGCTGGAGAGAGCCATTGGACTCTTCCAGAGCTTTCAGGTTAACGTCAGCTAGAGCCAGCTTTTTTATGCCATGTTGTGCAAAGGCAAGAGCAGTGTATTGTCCGAGGCCTAATGGTGGGGGAAATTAGCAGCTGGGCTCCAAGTCTGGCGGGGTAAGGGCATCGATTAAGGAGAGTGAGGCGAGGCACGGGGCCCACAGTGGACGTACCGGATGCTGCTCCGGAAATAAAGGCAGAGCCTTGGAGTAGGGCTGGCATGGCGTATGAGCAAGATCAAATTTGGTATGGAGGGGCAAATAATTTTCAAGGGCCGACGTAGCTTGGTATTAAAGCCACTACCAAAATTCTTGCCCCGGGAAAGATCGGCATATCCAGGAAAAAGTTACGAGTGAATTTCTCACGAGTTGTTGGAGGCCCCACAAACTGGCTAGCGGTGTGGGGGATGGACCTCGCTTCTCAACTTGCCCGGACTTTGGTACCCACATAGCGAGTTGGTGTTTGTTCGGTCGAAGAATCACTCCTCTTGAGATCAGGCACCTTATCACCAGAGCTAGGCTTTCGTGTGCTGCTACCTTCTTTTATCCTCAAACTAAAAGGAGAGGCGCGCCATGGTTAGAGCCACAAGGTCTTGAGGCTTCTGATCAAAGCCAACTAAATGAACTCTTCCCCCCTAAAGAAACAACCCATCGAATGTAATGCTGAATTTAAACCATTACATTACGAGGGCTCGTAGTGCTAAAATCTAGAGCATATTGATTGATGCTTGAGGAAACCGAACATGGTTATTAGGATGTAGTTATTTGGGGATGGAGTCATATTGCGGGCTGCTTTGCTACCTACTTTCCAGTGCTTAGCTTCGACGACGTTCATTAGACATTTCACTGCCCAGTATCCAATGATCAGGGTCTTAGATTGCACTGGCCTTGAGAAAATACATCCAGTGTTCATCTCAAGATGACTGCGCGGGACCTCAGATGGCCCTGTTTGAATTTACGGAGAAACAAGACCGGGCCTGAGGAACAGATACGGCAGCTTATCTGCACAAACCACCATCGCAGTATTGGATAACGATACCCAGTTCACCAATAGTTATTCAAATACTGTATTGTTGCAAAATATTTGCTGAGAGATTGTTCTGATTACAATCCAACCTTCGACAAGATAAGCGTGCCTTTCGGAGGGGCGGTACTGTACAGACGTTTCTACAAGACCTAGCTCATTTTAAAATTTCACTTGAATTCTAACGTAATTGGCATTCTTTCTATATGGATAGTTATTTTGCTGGCTTTGATGGCATGCGTTTATAAGATGTACTAAATCGTATAAGAGGTTGAATGAGCATGTCTGGAACGAAGCTCGTGATATGAGATTTGCTCTTATATATGAAATCTTCGGTTCTATTCCATCGCAATTAAAGAAGTGATAAATGAAAGTGCCTAGTACCGCATATTTCGCCGCAGGAAAACGTTGAGAAACTCGTGGCTGGCAAATGTCTCCACCAAAACCCCAAGAATAGGTCCAGTAAACCTGTTTAGACCTGAGTATCCACTTCGCACCTTTGTATTTCAGCCTCATCATTCATATAACTATTGCAAGTGAATGCAAAATAAACCTTGTTGCGTGTAAAAAAAATCTGAACATATCGTTGGCACTCAAAGAAGGACATGACGGGATATCGCTTACAGAGAAATGACATAGATGCCGTACCAGTATGGAGTACTGAAGAATGAGGCCCACAAAATGATCTCAGCTCCTCAATTCCATCTTCTCAGTCAGCAAATAACGCGATACTTGAGTCTGATATTTGGCCAAGGGATATTTGAACTCGTATGAAAATCAAATTTATCTATCGTTGGAATCAATATTGTAGCCAGTGACGCCGTGTCGTTGGTATTGGGATAGAACTTGGTTCACGAGAGTGGGCGGGGAAATTGGGCAGTACATCATGAGAGGGTATCCAAGGCAAGGCTTCTGAATTTAAGAGATGGATTATAGTAGAAAATCTAGACAATATAAGGAGCTGAGCTATTAAATGCACCCTCTTTTGATGGCTGTTTTTGGTTACTTAGAACTATACATGTACTGGCCACATATTAGCACAGTAAGCGGGCAAATTGCAGTCATTCATTTCATTCGACTATGTTACTTCTAAACAGGAAATGAAGAAGCAGACCCCCTCTAGAAAGAAAATGAGGCCTAGGATGAACCACTCGAGGGTCCTTGCTTGGACTCTGGGCTCATCTTTGCAATGCCAGTCCTGATCCCCTTATCCATTGACTTGGCCATCTTCTCCAAGGGAAGGCGGCTCTCTACACGCTGTACCATTTTAGAGACGGGGGGCTCAATGCGCTGGACGCCTCGTTCGACAGGTGATGCGAAGTAGTTGATATTACGCTCCCACCGAGGTGCCCACTTGTTGGTTTGATTTGCAAGCTTCTCGTCAACGCCAGGCATAACGAGATAAAGCGGAGTCAAGACACCAACACCGGCAGCGCCAAATGTGATGACTTCGGATCGCTTAGCTTGAGGAAGACGAGGTACGCGAACGGGCATGATGGCTTATTTGTAGGAAGAATCGGCTTTCTGTTGATGCAATGATATTGTTAGCGGCCGTCAGACCGTCATGGATGATGGAGGAGCTAGAGGGAGGAACGGAAGTATGCATAAGTGGTAAGGCAAAGCGATGAATGTCGGGAAGAGGAGGAAGGGGGACTGACAATGTACCGGATGGTGGATTCGACAGTGTTGTAACTGGCTGTGATAAATAGTATGAGACGAGGGTTGGAGGATAAAAGGGGAAGATGGATTGAAATGCCGAATCGATTATTTGATGGAACAGTGATGAATTCGCGAGGGTGGGAGAAAGGAGGGTGACACTGAGATGTAAGAAAATACAACGCGAAGTACTGTACGAGGAGTTGTTTATATACCTTCTGGGCATGTGCAATGCAGCCTCTCACCGTGGCGAGCGGGGTAAATGCGCGTGAGCGAGTGATTGCGTCCGGTTATATTTGAGGAGGGCAGGCAATTTCAGTGCGAAGTGCGAATAGACACTCTGGATGTTAATAAGGCACACTGTACCAGCTTTCAAGGTGTGGTCCAGCATGGAATGGCTTGGGATCCCGCCCAATTCGAACTCTCCCGCGCGGCCATACAGACTGTGATTCGCTGGACTACCCTCCATTAGATGATCCCTTGCCCATGGCTGCAACGCTGTGACGCTGCGGTTGGTGGCCCTTGAGGCACCGGATGAAGCACGGAATAAAAGGAGGGCAAAAACCTGCGGGGCGGCAGCGATGGGGAAGGAGAAAATGAGACGCATTTGAAGTCCCCTTTCAGAAAACTGAGCGCTAGAGAATTTGTTACGGTTCTACATATTGAAAACTCTTAAGAAGTCGAATGACCGGCATATCCCGCCGGCAGATGGCCGCTGGGTGGCGTGTTGTGCGCGTCGACAGGCGTGGGAATACGGTATTACCTAGCCAGGGGCCATGCAGGTGCCCTGTTCCCTTAGCTCTCATGATGGGGAGCATAGATGACCGCAGTAATCTCGCGACGTCTCCAAAGACTCGTCGTCGTGATATTTCAAATGCGCCATTGTCTTGAGGCAAACGTGGTGACTTCTCTTGTTGTGGTCGCTTTGCTGGATCCACCAGCACACTCGCTAGCTGGCCCACTACCCCAGATTGACCGGCACTTTCCACGCACTAAAAAAAAAAACGGGCGCCCCATTGTTGCTCTGAAGCCCCACCCGTGCCGCAGAGGTGAGCGCCAGCACGATCACAGCGGATCAACATTTCTCAGTGACAAGTTACAGAGCTTAGCCGTGCTCCCAGGTCACCGAGACGCCCTTTTACCTTGCCCTAAGGCCGGATGAAATACGGCATGTCCATCCATTTCCCCTGTAAAATGGCTCGATGACCGCCAAGGCACCTGCACATCCCCTGTCAACTCATCCGCACAGTACTTGCTATTGCGGCTGGGAATGACTGTTCAGCTATTGAAGCCAGCCGTACTAGTATGATTCGGTGGTAGACATCTAATATACTAATCATCTTTATACTAACCCCTCGCCCCAAGAACGACTTCCCTTAGAACTCCAATTGATGGCTTGCTTTGAAGGGGTGACAGGCCGGAAAGACCTGAGCGACAGTCGCGTGACTTGCCCCACACTCACGAACGCGCTACCCGTTGACCAATAACAACGCTGACGATTATTTAGTGTACCAAAGGAATCCCAAATCTTCGCTCATTAGCCTTTGCACCATTTCTGGATAGCTCCATATCGACGATGGCACTGACCTAGTCCCGGCCCCAGACATGATCTCCCCGTTGAGCCGCATGTTTTCCATTGATAAATTCGACACTTGGGATTTCGGTCTAGAGCTGAAATCTGTGGGTCATGGTTGTTTCTTGGCCACGTAACCCAAAATTATTCATCCATGAGTGGTGGACCTTGTCGCCCCTCCCTACCCCCTCAGCGCAAGCACCTCACACCAGCCTACCAACCCATCAGGCCGCCCACCTCCCTATCTACACGCACGGTTGGTTCGAATTCAAGTAGCTCTCAAAATTGAAGCGTCTTCTTTCGTAATCATATCGAGACATTGGTTGCGTTAAAATCGGACCAGAATGGATCAAAGAAATAGCCACGACAAAATGCCGAAGGGAGTATGTGCCACATCATGTTTTGCCCAACGACACATGCAAATCGTATGTGGGTGGCGTGATGTCCATATGACCCATATGACTATAGGGTCACTAATATAACAGCCCAAGCTCGCTTACAAGTCCTTGCGACACGCATCAACTTGGACAGTAAACCCATAAAATTCATGAATTACGTTTATAATTACCCCTTTTTAATTATATTTTATGCATTCTCTATCCTCTATCTTAGTATACATCGGCGGCATGTTCTGATCGTTCCCTGAGCTGGATAGGACACGGCAGCGGTAGCTCCCGATCCTAGATTGATGCATCTTCTGAAACATTGCAGCGGGGTGGAGGACGCGATAATTGACGGGGATTCTTGTCAAGGGTCTCCGCATTAAGCGCAACGCAAGGGATTCAACAGCCGTTGAATCAAAGTGCCCGCCGAATTGAATTGAAGGAATAAAACTATGACTGCAAGCATATGTAGGTTGGTATTCTATAGCTTAGAAGGGTTATTAATCTTAGCCGCATCTCTTCGAGCCCACTCTTTCATAACTTTGCGTTGAATCTTTCCACTCGCTAGCTTTGGAACGCTGTCAATGAATACAACACCTCCTACTAGCCATTTATGTTTGGCAACTCTTTGAGAAATCCAGTCTTGGATGTCTTTGGGTGTTACCTTGTCGTTGGATGACTCCTGTACGACAACGTAGGCTCGTGGCCATTCATTTCCATTGCTGATGAAACAGTCAATTACGTAAATGGTGCTAGCACAGATAAGCAGTATACTTACAGCATAATTCCAACCACTGCTGCGTCCGCAATGTGCTCGTTCTCCAACAAGGTTGCCTCCAGCTCTGCCGGTGCTACTTGAAGTGCATTGACTTTGATCAATTCCTGATGTAGTTAGCACATGAAGCTGCTCCTTGTTGGCTGAGCCAAACCAACCTTTTTTCGGTCCACAATCCAAAAGAATCCATCCTTGTTTTGCACGGCGATATCTCCGGTTTTTAAGTATCCATCTTTGTCAAACGATTCCCGAGTTGCCTCCTCGTTTTTCCAATACTTCACACAAATATTCGGACCCCTGATGTAAAGCTCTCCGGGTTGTCCAATAGAGACTTCTCTCCCATCATCATCGACAAGTTTGCATTCGCAGTTGGGGTCAAGCTGGCCAACTGACCCAGTGTCGTCTTGAATTCCTCCAGGAACATGCAATGCGCCACATGTTACTTCAGTCATGCCCCAGCCCTGGTTGATTTGCACATTGAAACGTCTTTGGCACTCATTCTGAAGCTCTCGTGATAGAGGTGCAGCACCGCAGAGAATATCCTTGACGCTTGAAATATCATAGCGAGCCGTTTCTGATCGCTTTGATAACATGACTAAAATTGGCGGGGCAACTTGAAGGCTCGTGATGCGGTATTTTCCAATGGCAAATAAGAAGTCTTCGTACCGGAAATCTGACATGACATATATGGGAACATTGAGCTTAATCGCCATCAGAATGGTGTACATTTGGCCATATGCATGATAAAGGGGAAGGAAGCCAATCCACCTCTCCTTTGGCCGATCTTCGAATGAGTATGGTTGATGCGCATAGCGCATGAACACAAGCTGCTCAACATTCGCAATGAGGTTATAGTGAGAAACACAAACACCTTTTGGGAGGCCAGTCGTTCCAGAACTATAATTAATGGTTGCGATTGTGGTTGTTGAGTCTCTGGATCTCAGTTCAGGCCATTGCCATTTCGAGGCTTGCTGTGGCGTTCCGACCATATTTCGCCAATCCTTGATGCCATGTTGAGCAGGGATCTCCAAGTCAGAGAATTGAAAGATGCGATTTTTAGCAATTCCAACCTGTGAAGCAGCTTCCAGAATGTGACCAAGTACCTTCGGGTGCGCAAGAATCACCTGGGCTGTTGTGTTCTTCAACTGATGAACGAGTTCTGTGATGAGAGTTAGTCGGGAAACGTTGCAATTGCCTGTGGGGTCTATCACATTCCTGGAACTGTATACGTTGGGTTAGCACCACTGAAAATGTAACCTGCACCAACAATACCCAAAAAAGCCACTGGGATAAAAATCGAGTTGGGCGAGCAAATCATCACAACATCGCCTCTTTGAAGGCCTAGATGTTCGAGGCCCCAGCCTAGCTGTTTTACCCATTGCAATAGCTGCTTGGGGGAGAGACTTTTGTTAGGATTCGCGCTGTCAAGCCACAATGGTTCTTCGGATATCGGCCCATCCCCGAACAAGTAGCTCAGAATGTTTTTCTGAGGAATGTCGAGGACAGGGTAAAGCGATGATACAGGCATTCTGAAAGGTGGTAAAGGGTAGACGCAGGAAAATAAATTTGGGAGATTTTTGGGCGAAAAAATGGACACAAAACTAGAAGCAAAACCCCAAATTTTATGCCATCAATAGAAATCCGTTAGAGTGGTTGCGACAATGTGCGTCCTACCAAAACCCTCTTGATCAACCATTGGAGGAGGGCGCGGAGGTTGGAGTGTCTCCCTCGCCCGAAAGCCCGAGGAAACTTTCGGCATAGTAATCAGTGGCCTCATTATCCGAACACTAAATATACGCCACAAATATTGAAATTGGCCCGAACACGAATTGCTGGGTGCGCAGTGATCGACTTTGCAGCCCGGGCGGGGTAAAACACCTACTAACCTTGAGCCTTGAACCGGGGTTTCCCCCGCATACCCACGACGCTGCCGTCCCGCGGCTGAAATTACCAACTAGCCGCTAGCCCCGGCTCAATTGTGTTGCTTTACTTGAAGCATTAACCACGGTCGCGTGTGGAATCAACAGAGAGATAGGGCTTGCAAACTTATTCTTCGGCTCAAAAGATTGTGCCCACTTCGTGCTGTATTGCTCATCGCCCGAAAAGGACTATTCGCTGCCACAACTATAATGTCACAGCTTGAAGGATTCGACTCCTTGTTTTCTCTCAGCGGCAAAACAGCCCTAGTCACTGGAGGGTCCCGAGGCCTCGGGCTACACATGGCTACGGCGTTTTTACGATCTGGTTGTTCACTCGTTATTATCACAGCTCGAAAGCGCGATGGAGAGCAAGGGATTGATCAAGCAGTGGAGAAGCTTAACTCCCTGTCAGGGATCAAGGGCAGGGCGTTGGGAATTGCGGCAAATGTCGCCAAATCAGATGACATAGCTCGTCTATCACAAGAGGTTAAAGCTCTCGTTGGTAGCAAAGGGCTCAACATACTTGTTTGCAACGCCGGAGCTGCCTGGGGCAGCAGGTTTGAGGACGCAACTCCGGCAAGCTCCATCAAAATCCTGGATCTAAACGTGCGAGGAATTTTCGAGCTCGTACAACAGTGAGAATAACCTTAACATCGATTTTATCAGTATTACTAACTGAACTCCCACTTTCTTTTTCGCAGAGCACTGCCACTGCTGGAGAAATCAGCAACCAAGGAGGATCCGGCTAGGATCGTAATTGTCAGTTCCACGGCGGGAACTAACGTGCCTCATGTTGGTGAGCACGGGACGATCATGTATTCAACCTCTAAAGCTGCCGCAAACGTGAGAAAACAATCAGTTTCCTGAGCCTGAAACTAACCCAAAATAATTAGCACTTAGGTCGCAATCTCGCTGTAGAGCTGGGACCGCGAAACATCACCTCTAACATAATTGCGCCAGGATTTTTCCCTTCTAAATTAGCCCAAGGCCTTATTAATAACTTGGGGGGTATCAATGAGCTAAGCAAAGACAACCCTATGGGGCGACTTGGAGAGCCTGAAGACATTGCAGGCGTGGTAGTGTTTCTCTGCTCCCGAGCAGGTGGCTATGTGTAAGTGGCTCTTTCAGATTTCATATCTTAGCTAACCTGAGTTGCAGAAACGGGGTTGATATTGCTGTTGATGGCGCAGCAAGGTTATCTTTTGGGAGGATGTCGAGACTTTGAGTTGAATTTTATAATAGAGATTGCATGATCATGGTAGAATATATTAGAGATTGCCTCCAAGATGTCTAGTATACGAGAAAGATGAGTATACTTGTGAAAGAATTGACTTGGTGTAACCTTTTCCTAAATCAAAGATTAAAATGCATGTACCATGCTAACAGCGACCCACGGCTGGTCCTTACATGGATATTTCAACCTTGACATTTCGTTTACACAACTGGGCTCGATTATTAACGGACAAAGAAAATCACAAACACTTCGCTTTCTCTTAATACACAGGACGTTTCCAATAATTAGTTGCAATAAACTAAAATACGATACCAGTTCTGGTGCGGACCTTTCCTTCTTGCATCTCTCTAACCATCCCTGGCAGGGCCTCTAGTCCACCTCGAATATCTACAACAGGCATGATTCCATGTTTTTCGGTGAACTCAATCGCCTTGCCCATCCTTTGTGGGATGCTTGTGTTTTCTGATTTAATTTTGTACTTCCCCATCACAATGTCCATATAGCTGGCGCTGAAATCATCTGGTGGAATGCCAATCACCATTAACGTTCCTCCCAGCTTGATTATGGAGGGTGCAGCTTGATAAGCCCTGTGAGAATTAGTGTATACAGCAACGGCGGCACATCCGCCTTCTGTCAGCTTCTGTATCTCCTCAGCATAGTTAGGGTTTTCTTTGGAATTGAAGATAGCGTCGGCTCCTTGTTTTTGGGTTTCTTCTAGGTTGGCGTCCTGGATGTCAATTCCTATTACACGCAACCCCATTGCCTTGGCATATTGTGTGGCAATCTGTCCGAGACCACCGCAACCCACCACACCAAACCAATCGCCGGGAGCAAGGTTGCAACTATCAATCGAGTGGAAGGCCGTTATTCCAGCGCAAAAAATGGCACTGCCCGTGTCGAGGTTCCACAGCTTCTCATCTAGCTTCGCAGCGTTGTGGTAGTCAACTAGGGCATATTCTGAAAAGAAACCATCTGCAGTAAAGCCCTGAAGTTGCTGATTTCCGGTTTCGCAATAAAGATTATGGATCATGCAACCATCGCAAGTAAAACAACTCTTCAAGATGTAAAGAAATCCAACTGTGTCGCCAAGCTGGAAACCTTTGCCCTCCGTTGAAGGGTGCATCAAAACAACATGGCCAAGTCCCTCATGCCCAAGGGTCACTGTATCTTTATTGTTGTTGATGGCCATAATGTCGCTATGGCATAGCGAGGCTGACCGCATTTTGACAAGAAACTCGTTGGGGCCAGGTTGTGGGACAGGGACCTCATTGATGATTACTTTCTTTTGATTCTATACTTTTATGGTAAGTGATCATTTTGGTGTTAAGTTGAATCTAACAGACGTACAACATCCCATTGCCCAGCTTTCATCGTCGCTGGCAAGTTCACCGCAAAGGCCATTGTAGGTGATTGATAGTCAAGTGCTTACAAGTTAGATAAGAGCTATACGTGTGACATGAGATAAAACTCTGACGGATGATTATGAGTCTTATGGGCAACTTCTAATCTATCACGAAATGATTTACATAGTTATTACCGAGGTTCGGGAGTTCACATCCTTCGTTGTGGCGTTGTTGCGGGGTAGTGGTCATTCCCCGCAACGTCCTGTTCAATTTTTGAAAATCGGCCATCGCTTGAATGAATCCGACCCGTTCTTGGATCACCTGCCTAATAGTTTCAAGAGCGGAAACCAATATCCTAGGATCTTGGGGACATGCTTATGCAACCCTCGTAGCAGTGGTCTAAAAATAGGGGGAAAGTGGCTTTTGTAGGACAGGTGGGGTGAAAGGATCGGATCCTGCAGAGCTTTAAAAGGGCGCCATAACATCTCCCGAGCTATTGGTCATACAAAATCATCACAAATCTCAGGCTCAGATAAAACCGCCACTTGCAGTCGCCTCATATCATGAGTTCTCTTGGTCCATCTTTGCAGATGAAGGTTAGCGGCCATGCCTCCAAGATCCCTCATCACCGAGACAATCTACCTAAAAAGCTTTTCATTAACAATGAGGTAAAGACGCACTATTTTCTCAATTAACGAGTTTGAGTCTGACAATATATTACGTAGTATGTGGAATCTAAGAATAGCCGGAAAATCGAAGTCCACAATCCCAAGGATGACAGTGTCGTAGCCACTGACGTGGCGCTCGCTGGTCAGGAGGACGTTGACGACGCGGTAGCTGCAGCTGTCACGGCCTTCAAGAGCTGGAAAAACACGCCTGCCAAGGTGCGGCGCGACTGTTTGCTGAAGTTGGCTGATTTAATTGAAGCCAACGGGCATACATTGGCTGAGCTTACCCGAATCACATTGGGGGCCCCTTTTGGCTCCTTCGGCTCTTTCGAAATCAACCTAGCATGCGAAGGCTTCCGTTACTTTGCGGGATACTGTGACAAATTTGCTGGGGAAACATTTCCTGCCGATGACGGATTTTTGAAGATTGTTCGAAACGAGCCTCTAGGTGTAACATGTGGGGTTATACCATGGAACGGTCCTCTTGGTAATATTGGTACGTGGCATGGATGGCCAAAAGCTGCGCAGCACATATTCTAACGGGTCTCAGGCATGAAAGCAGGCCCTGCTCTTGCAACAGGAAACACCTTCATCCTCAAGCCATCTGAGAAGACACCCTTCGCTGCTCTGGCGCTTGGCACCTTGATCAAGGAAGCGGGGTTTCCACCTGGAGTCTTCCAGATCTTATCAGGCGATGGAAGTACAGGGGCACTCCTTGCAAGTCACATGAAGATTAACAAGATTAGCTTTACTGGATCCACTATCACAGGCCGTAAGATACAAGAGATGTCAGCCAAGAGCAACCTCAAGAGAGTGACTCTGGAACTCGGAGGGAAAAGTCCAGCTGTGGTCTTCGATGATTGTGACTTTGAAAATGCCGTCGCCTGGTGCGCTAACGCCATAACCGCCAATTCTGGTCAGGTTTGCTTCGCCGCCAGTAGAGTGTATGTCCAAGAAGGTATTTATGATAGGTTCGTAGCCGCATACAAAGCCCTCATGGAGGACAAGGCGAAGGGAGCCGGAAACCCGGACGATACCGACACCACACTCGGACCTCTGGTTGACAAAGCGCAGTACGACCGGGTTACGGGTTTTATCAACCGTGGTAAAAGTCAAGGTAATCTAATTACTGGAGGTGGGCGTATTGGCAGCGAGGTTCGTTCCACCAATCACTATACCTACATGATGATTAAGAACTAAACCGTGTTAGGGCTTCTTTGTTCAACCTACTATATTCGAAGGAGTGGCTGAAGACTCTGAAATTTGCCGCAACGAAATATTTGGTCCTGTGGCGATACTCAATAAGTTCAAGACAGAAGAGGAAATTATTGAGAAGGCCAATGACACTGATTTTGGCCTGATGGCTGGAGTGTTTACACAAGATGTTAACAAGGCCCTGCGAGTGGCCTCGGACTTTGAATCTGGAATGGTTGGGGTGAATTGCATATCCCTTTGCTTCCTTACAGCCCCGTTTGGGGGGTACAAGACGTCCGGCGTTGGCAGAGAAAACGGCATCGAAGCAATGCGAGCATACACCGAGCGGAAGACTATCATGGTGAACTTAGCGAAGCTTTAGTTGAGCCTCTTGTATTTATTTTTCTTTGAAGCCTTTGTTTTTGATTTTCTTTTGTCCTTTTAAATGCTAAGAAAATTCGAATGAAGAACCATACACAATGTAAACAGGTTAGTCGGGCGGAATAATGATAACCTGTTGTAAATACTGCTATATATAAACTTTATAAGCTTAGGAGATTATTTTTTAGTATTTATATCTAGTTAAAAAAAATAAGAG
>NAGG01001107.1:0-41058 GCA_003031705.1 Calonectria naviculata
GCAGCAAGGGGCGGGTACAGGTACCAGGGGGGTTGAAGCTTGTGGCAGGTAATGGGGACAGGCACGACTTGCAGGTGAGTCCTGGCAGCGGTGCTGGCCGGTGTGCTGCGGAACGATGCGATTTCTCTTCCCCGCCTTGGGCTGGAATTAATTGGTTCGCAGCGCAGCTACAAGGGGCTTGGCGTCCGAGTTGGTGGCGTTGTCTCTGAATGCACCAGGACTGACCAGGAAGCCTCGAGGCGCGAATCGGATGGATGGCGTCCAGGTGGCGATCGGGTTGATGGCTGGGGATGACAATGCGGAAATTGCCTTGTCTTGCCCTTTGTCTTTCGGAAATAACGAGAAACGTTGAGATGGAGATTGGTTTAACAACACTGGTTCATCGCTTCTTTTTTCGATGGTGACTGAGAGGGTTGACCGGTGGTGATGATTGGTGAGGGCACAAGTGGCGGCACACCCGCGTCAACAAGGTTCAACAAAGCAACGTCTCCCAGCAAGAGACGGTGTTGTAAGACGGGCTGGTTCGGTTCCGAGCCAGCGAAAATAAACGATTGGAGCGTGATATCAAAAACGAGCGAACGACATGGACCGGCCGTAGTCGAGTTATTATATCCAAAACGAGCACCACACGACGCTCAACAGCCCGTGTAAGTGTTGGTGGCACGTTTTTCCCTGTCGTCCTTTGCTCCGAAAATGGGATCAAGAATCTGCAAGGGCCCCGGGCGTAAATCGAGAGCAAACCAGGTTATCACCTCAAGCCACGCAAGGCCATGTGAGTGCCGAGAGGAAACTGCAAGTGAGGCCAAGGCCCGGTAGTCTGGTGATGGAAAAGCTCTGCTGCAGCGTGGACGGATGGGGCTTCGACGAGAACGACAGTGAGTGGACGAAGGGAGTATAGCTCAGCGCCTAAATAGAGATGAAGTGCATGGAATGCCCAATCCCACGGCTCTGGGCTGGGGGGCGGAAGTATATCAATCACCGCATCGCATCGCATACTAAGTGTGTGCATCCATAATGGGTGTGTATGCCACGGCGCTAAACTCCCAGGCGAAACCAGGGCAGTCGGGCTGGCCATCACACTCTGCATCACACATGGGCCAAGCTGACGGGTCAGGGGGGAATGACACCTGGAATTGCCCGTTTTGAATTCCCAAATGTGTCCCTTCTGTTGGCTGCCGGCTTCTTTGCATCGCCATGGCCTGGCCGTGCCTGGCCCCTCGAGGGGTTGGCATGCAAAGCGTTCATCCTGATCGACGTCAAGCCCGCTGTGTCGGCATGTCTTGAACCGTTTTGGACAGGGACATGGCTCGCTGCTCCGCTGCACCATGTATGTTTGATGGGCAAGCACCAGCCTGTAGCCCAGTCTCGAGGCGAAAAAGAAAGGAAAATGACAATCGCATTGTTTCGCTTGCAGCGTCAACTCGGTACATCCGAGTACATCCGTGCAGCGTTCAAGGATACAGAGGCATTGTCCATACTTTGCCTGCCTCTCACTCGTCGGCTAGTCTATCTGAACCCAGGCGCATCCCGCTGTGATGTGATGCGGATGTGATGGGCTTCTAGCTCGGGCGCGCAGGCGGCTCATTCTCACCATTTCACACCTCCTCTTCCGTATGCATCGGACCACCAACGATCAGAGCCTCGTCAGATGCCCGGCAGAATCGAAAGGTGTGAGGCCGCACTTCTTTGCGCGTTCCCATCGCATGCATCTCCATCGCTCATCAGTGCCACACCTGCCACCAGGCCCTGGGGCACCGAGCGTTGCAGGTCCCTGAGGCCCTGTCGGCCATCTTCTGATTGGGCGGACTGGAGGGGCATCACAGGGGTGGTGGCACATGCCCCCGCTGCCCAGGGCGCCTATCTGGGTGAACTGGCGGTGGCTTTTGCTCCTTGATTCCCCAAGAAATATGCTCCTTGCCATGCCGGACATGCACACAGGCTAAGGTGAGATGGAACATGGGGGAAGTGCCAAATCATCGGTCTGTTCGCTCTCGCTCTAGTCACTTACCCCGGCAACCCTCGTGGACGAAAACCCGTTGGAACCATGTCGCCAGCGATGCCCCAGGCCGTTGGCGTCGAATGACGTGTGTGTGCTGTGTCGTTGGGTTGGTCCACCGAAGCTTCTAAGCGCCGTGCTGGGGCTCCGATGAGCAGACTGGGTGACGGACCCAGACGGTCTGCATGGACCCCAACTAGCGGGCGGACTGCGCGGGATCGCCTCTGCTTTTCATCGAAGTTCTAAATCGGGGCCCCTTACGTAGACTCCGACCCGATGGCACGGATTGGACCAAAGCTGGAAGTTGGTTCGTGGTGGAAGCGGTGGGCCATCATCAACGGTAGCATCGCCAAGGCAAAGCGTGGTGATGATGAGTGCATGTTGAGCTGTTGACCCTAGCAGTCTTTCACAGTGACGGCAACACCCCTTGAACGTGCCTTAGCTGTATGTATAAGCCGTCACCAATAATGCCGGATTTTGAACCTCAAAATAGCATCAGAGTTTCTTGGCTTTTGTGACCGAGGGGTTGGTGAGCGGGATTATTGAAAAGGGAAAGAAAAAAGAGCGCTATATTCACTAAACTCGGCCATTGCCAATCTGCCACCAACATGGGATGACAGGATTGCCGAGGGAGCACCCGAAAGTATCATTGGAATCCTGTGATGGTATGATCCCAGATCCCAACATGTCTTCAAATGCCATGATATCACGGCCCCATCATCCTATGCCTCATCGCCAAAGTTTCCCAGCCTATCCCTCGCATTTTGAGTAGGGCACTCTATGCACTAATGCGTCCACTCAACACGACCCGCCCCTGCCGACAGGAGGCTGCAATACCACCAGCCACACCCATAAACAGGCCCAACGCCAAATCTTCCTTTACACGTATTCAAACGTCTGCGTTGCACTGCCCAGCACAGAACAAGTTTCTTCCTCGCCTCACCGATTCGGAAAACCCCTTTGCCATACCCCCCCCTCCAAAGCCCCGTCTTTCAGGTCGCGGCCAGTCATCGAGTCCCACCCGGAGATGGACCCTGGACCGTCGGAGCGTGACTGACACGTTTGCCCAATGGTATGTTACCGGCCCGAGATCCAAAGAGGCAGGGGTTCTCAATGCGAGAGCCAGAAGAATTTCATTACCACCTAGACAGACATGCAGCTTTGTGTCGTAGTCGTTCAGCAGGTTGTACGGAAATGAGCCGCGAGCCGCAGGAGCTGCGTCAATGGCGCTGCCGCTGCTGACTGAACCAGACGAGGTTTCTCCAGCGCATGTAACCCGCCCTGAACCAAGCTGTCAAACCTGAGTCAACAAAAAAGCAATCGGATGTGATGGCTCATGTTGGGCGCTTGTCGATCTGGCACTGAGTCTCAAATGCCGTACCATTTCACATGCCATATCTTCTAATTCCTTCTTCGTATTGGACTACCTTGTCTCTGCCTCGCTTCTCAAGCCGCCAGCCGCCAGCCCATCAGCTCCTCCCATCTCGCATGTTCATCCCATCCGTCTCCGCGAAGTTCTTGCTTTCTCTTACTTACCCAAAACCGATTCACCTCCTGGTCTCGTTCCGTCTCATCCTGCCACCGCAATCCGGGCTCTTCCGGTCTTCGATGGGTGGAGTTGCCGGGGCCCTTCCAATCAAGTGTAACCTCCGCACTCCGTCCCACGCTCAATCGTCCACTTCGCATGCTACGCTGAAAACTCCACTGACTACGTCAAGCCGTTTCTCTCGCCCACGTCGTCCATTAGGTTTCTGGGCTGTAGCGCCATCAGGTTACAGCTTCCCGTCTCTAGATTCGGCATTGATGTGCTGCTGGGCGTGCGTTTCGAGCACTTTCGGCAGATGTCGAGCCGCGTATCTATGACCCAACAGTATCCACCGTTCGTCTGGTAGTCGACGCGGAGAATCGCATGACACACATCGCTTGCAAGTGAGGGCTGGGTATTTCGCCCTTCAAAGTCTTGGAAACGGAATATTTCCCTTTTGCGTATTCTGTCCTGAATTCGAATCTATTTTTCCGAACCTGGGGGGTTGGCTTTTTCTCCGTCTCCTTAGAGGCAGCTAGAACGTGACAGTGACTGTAAAACTGCCCATTGCCCAGTCCTGTGTCGAACGATTATCGCCCCTACCCATGTCACGATCTTGGTCTAAGCCCGAGATATCGCACCACGTTGCTCACCTGGCCTATTGTAGACGACTAGATCTTGGCTTTTCTCCGTTTCGGAATTCAGCTCCAGGTTTCAAGTAACACTACGGCGCGTGCGGAGGCAAGGAAAAGGAACATTTACAACGAAGGATCGATCATGTCAGGACTTCGATAACCTTAATTCCACTCGTTGCTTGCCCTCCCCCGGTATCTCACAATATCCAAGTCTGGGGAGTGGTCAAATCGAACGAGCACGGCGGCTAAAGCTACAAACATCGCCCCATCATAGCATTCCCTTCTTGACCTCGTCACGACGCTCATCCCAGAGCGTCTTGCCTGTGCATGAGCACACCGTCTTGTCATTGTCCCACATGCCAGCGCTTCGCGCAATGACCCCAACAACGGTGCTCTCGTCGTTCTTGAGGGGCTCGCCCTCGTCCTGTCTCGTCAAGACCATCGCATGTCCAATAACTTCCCAGATTTGAAAGGGGTGGGCGATAAACGCGGCTCCTCGGCCATCCTCCCCAACCTCTACCACGCCCAGAGCGCCACGAGTTTGGTTCTCACCTCCTGACCAGACAGGGCCCGTAGATCGCGCACCCTCCTTCAAGTCTCCGTATTCGCGAATGGAGGCGCGATATGTTCCAGGGGCGACTCCACGGACGGTCAGGTCGACCAGTGTCTTTCCAGAGCTTACCTGGACCATTCGAGCCAGTCCTCTAACTTCCCGGTCCTGCTCCTCGGGCTTGTTTTCCAGTTCAATGTCATCAAAAGTCTCCAGGATGCTGACAGCAGCGCCTGACACGTATCAAAAGTCAGCCCAATGAAAGATGCCCAGCGACGATATAAGTCGTTGGAACTGTTTCCAACAAACTATGCATTGCCAGCAAAAGAAAAGTTGTCTTGCACGTACTGTTCGAAACCCCGGAACCTCGCAAAATTGCGTCCCTTCCCGTGTCCTGGATAGCTTCCACAATGGCAGACGGAGCGGCTGGAATAGAGAATTAGCCCTCCTCCATAGTTGCGAGGTCGTGGTACGGGTCTTGACTTGCCTGTGCCCCTGACGGTGATCAATTGGTCCTTCAGGTTGCCATCAACCTTGCTGATGCCGCTGATCTTGTACAACGAGTCTGAAACTGACTTGATGCAGCCGTCACATGACAACGGCACAGCAAAAAGAGTCTGATTTCACAGCGTTTCATTAGTATCCCTGGTTCCACAGCTCTTCTCTCCTCGTCCCCTTCTCAAAGCGTTGAGTCATTCGCTGTGAGACGTGGGCGCACCTCAAACGAGTTGTCCTCTGTCATCTTGTCCGAGGCTGCTTAGACTGGGTTAGCTTGACCATTTCGACTCCAGTGTAAGAGCGAACCAACCGACCTGGTGAAGACGATGTTTCCTTGGAAGTGCGGCGAGAAATTGAGTAGCGATAAGCCGAGTATCCTGCAACGACTGCGAGGGAAGCAGCTGCCAAAGCTCGTTGAGCAGTGATTTTTGGCGCCATTTGTGAAACTCGATTTTGTTGCTTTGAAATCCAAGCCCAGCGATACCCCTCGGATTTCATAACGACGCAACCGCCCGCTGTGGGTCCGCACCGATTTCGGGAAACGGCGACGGAGCGCGAGCACGAGAGAGCACGTGATCATGCCACCTCTTAGTCAGCAATTGGGCTTGGCATCAAACTTTCATACAGCCTGTGCAAGTTCGCGATCTTGCGATACGATCAGCGTAGTCTCGACGACGCAACACCACCATTTGGGCCCCGCTACTGTCCCGAACCAATTGGCGGTGATTGTCACAAGGGATTGACCCTCCTGGTAGCTGTCAAGATGTCTCAAACCCTCGGTTTGGTAGGTCATGCCTCAATTCTCAGAATGCCTGAATATCAATTCTGACCTCATTTTCTATAGACCAAGCTCGCCTACTCTCGAGTATGGCACTCAGTTTCGGCTTCCACCCCCCACCAGACCCTCTCCACTCAGCCCGGCGTCACTCCTCCGTCTCTCGGCCGCCTGGCTTCCCGCATCGCCGTCCTGCTGATGGGCAAGCACAAGCCGATTTTCGACCCTTCAACCGACTGCGGTGACTACGTTGTCGTGACCAATTGCGCCGCCCTGCACACAACCGGCCGCAAGAAGTGGCAGAAGCCCTACTACCGACACACTACCCGTCCCGGTAGCCTCAAGACTGTGACAATGGATGTCCTGATGGAGAAGCACGGCGGTTCCGAGGTCCTACGAAAGGCCGTGAGCGGCATGCTGCCCAAAAACAGATTGCGAGACAAGCGATTGGCTCGCCTCAAGGCATTTGAGGGCGAGGCGCACCCGTACAAGGACAACTTGGTGCGGTTTGGCGGCAAGGTGGTGGGCAAGCAGGGCTGGGAGAAGGCTGTGGAGCGAATCCGCGCAACCGACAAGAACAGATTATAGGCGGGCGATGTTGCTGCAAGGGTAGGCGGTAGCAATGTAGAATAGTGTGGATGGACTTGAAAAGTCGTGTACTATTTGTACCATATGAGGCATCTCTCATGATATGGCATCAGCAATGATATGATTTTGAACGTCAAGACACTGAATTTTAGGTACTCTCAATGCGATACGTGGAATAGACAGGTCTAAATTTTGTAAGTGATCAATTTACATACAGGGAGCACTTGAGTTTTAAGCGAGTGTCTATTTTGACGATGTTCCGGTGCCACAGGCAACAAAAAGGCATGTATTTAATGACAAAATCAAGTTTATTTACGTTTTATGCTTGGTTCATGTCTCATTATGTTTGTTCTACTGCACAGCTCGCTGAATTCCAACGCTGAAAGGTATTTACTCAATTCCAAATTACAATCGGGAGGTGATCGAATCCCGGGACACCTCGCACTTGATCAACCCGTTGGGGCCAGACTGGGGGACATAGACCTCGGCATCCTTGCCGGTGTTCTTGATACCCTTGTGCCAGCTCAAGTCTAAAAGGCGGTCAGTACGGTTCTCGGAATGTTGGATTATACGGAGTTGTGGCTTACCAAGTTCGAAGTAGTGCTTGTTGGGGAGCTCGTAGGTCACAGTCTCGACAGTGGGGACAGCCGCGAGAATGTCCTCGGCCATCTTGTACATGGTGTTCTGGACGCTGGCACTCTCGTCCTCGGCAAATAGCTTCAGAGTAATATCTCGTGCAGACTTCCAGGCGTCATCAAACTTGGGCACAGAGGCCTTCACGGCGTCAATGTCCTTGAAGGTCTTCCACTTCCAAGAGGCGTCGACATCGGTGGAAAGAATACGGTCCCAGGTCTCGCCAAGGGTGGTGTACTCGTCTCGGACAAAGCCGTGGAATGCAGATCCGGTGCTCTTGAGCACGGTCAACTTGGCAATGGAGCTCTTGACGTCAATGCCGTCCTTGCGGCTGACACGGACCTCAACATTGCGCGTCTCCTCGCCATCCTTGAGGAAGCTGTGAGGGTGAGGCTTGCCATCAACCTCCAGGCGAGTCCAGCGGTGGGTGACGACCTTGACGTTGGCGACGTGAATGTGGCCGTACTTTTGGATGAAATGGTTACCAAGAATGGAGGCGTAGAGCTCAGGGGGAGTAACGGGGTTCTCCTTGGCAGTGATGTAGATGGTGTTCTTGATTGAATCAGTGGCAACGACAACACTGTTGTCGGCCTTTGTGTAAGAGGTATCAATCTCTCCCTCGAGGAGACAGCAGACGGTCATCTCAGTGACGGTCTGAACACCGGTCTCAGCATTGCGGTGGACCTTGTAGACGCGGACATTGTCCTTTCCGTAGCGAGCAGCAGAGACATAAGGCATTTTGGATGACTTTTGGCGAACGGGAAGTTCCTGGCTTCTGGATATCAAGGTGCGATGTGGTATTAGAGGGGCAGAAGAGGGGGGTCAAAGCACGGTTGTCGCGGTGCAACGAGGCTTGTGGCTGATCAAAGCGTTTGCTGTTTGTATTGCGCAAGCTTGAGAAGAGGGGACCTTGAGATCACTGGAGGCTAAAGATGAGCGAGAAGGAGGGAGGGAGGAGATAAGCTATATATATATGTAAGCTAGAAGCCGCGGAGCCGTTGCGGCATGGGCTGCGGCAAGCGTTCCAGATAGGTAACTAC
Source organism: Calonectria naviculata (assembly GCA_003031705.1). Lineage (NCBI taxonomy): Eukaryota > Fungi > Ascomycota > Sordariomycetes > Hypocreales > Nectriaceae > Calonectria > Calonectria naviculata. The sequence continues at coordinate 8,241 of NAGG01001107.1, forward strand.
AATGTGCCATCGGATGTGACAACGAACGGACAGCGGCGATCTCGATGGCGTCGGCGGCCGAAACCATTGGCGACGAACAGCGCAGATTGGCCGTGAGGTGCCGGTTGCGATGGGGCCACGAGTGGACGGTCCCGGCGTCGCGGAGGGCGCCGATTCCCATGCCCACCGAGGCACGGGAGGTGGTGGCTGCCGCCTTTAGTCAGGCCGCCCCGATAAGAAACAGCCTAGCTTATCAGTGAACATATCTTATCTCATCCTCCCGCTTGATACTGGACAGCAGTTTGCAGGTAGATCAGTCACTGTTGCACCACAATTTACTTTTCGTACCTGCTTTTGTGTAACCCATCGTTTTCTTTACACGTTTCCAACACGTGTCTCCGCAAGAGATTCGGGTTGCGCGGACAATGGGACGATAAAGGTTGCCGTCAATATGGCCCGTCGCTATTGGTACGGCCTACCCACCCGCAAGGCTTCATTATGAAATCGGACATGATTCAGTTTCCACATCCAGTTTATCCCAGGGCTTGTGCATCAATGGGCTTGTCTAATAGACACTGTTGGGAATATGGAAAAGCCCCTGGCAGTCATCGAGATTGCTTCAACAAGAGAAATTGCGGAATCTTCCATTATAATCCACGGCTACAAGCCACCCGTGTCCCCCCGTGCCTACCGACGACGCCAAAGCAGGCCCTTTGCAATCTCTCAGCCTTATCGTCGTTGCAACCAAGCCCGGGCCATTCACCAGTTCATCGAGGTCAAAGCCCTGCATGCATCCCGCAGTGGCTGCTTCAGTGGCACCCCCTCAACCCAGGCGCCAGGCACCAGCCGAACCAACCTGAGGCGGGTTACATGAGGTGGCCATAGTGCCCAACTATGCCAATTTCCCCAGTCAGCGATCCCACTAATTACCCAGGTCGTCGCCGCCAGCCTACCTGCTGCACCACATGCGTCCCCTCTCATGGGCGCTACATGCCCATCACCATCACTAATTCGGGCCCGATGACCCCGACCCCGTAGCGCTGGGACCTTTCCTCCACCATCGGTTTGGCTTGTGCCGCCACCACCTCACCACCACCCACCCACCCATACCGGACTTTGGCACACGAACGAGGTACATCCCGCATCCACACTCACTCTCCACCTTGGCCTACACGGCCGCCAACAACAAGCCCTCTCCCTACCTACAGTTTGGGGTCTGCCACAGGGTTTACCACCATTTTCCCACTGGCCGCTCGCTAACTTAGCTCCCAACATAGTACATACTGGGATTCCTTCTCCTCGCCTCCTCCACCCACACGCGAGATCCTCCAATCATCCCGGTCCCTCGTTTCGCGAACCCTGTCGCTCTGCACTCGAAGCCTCCATCACTCTATTGTGTGCTGCTTGCCATCCGCTGTTAGGCCGCTTGCCTTTGCGCCTACCAGTCTTTTGGTGCATTCGCAGTACTCGTGTTGCGGCTGCAGAGCCTCCACATCCACGCAAGCACACAGCTTGGGCGCCGTCTCCGCCTCCCTCCAACGCCAAATCTCCAAACCACCAAACCACCAAACAACCACATCGCCATCCTCCCCAGTCCGCTCCCCTCCCGTCCCCTCTCGACTCGCAACAAACCCCGCCGATTCTGTCCAGTTGCCATCGCATCGTATCCGGATCACATCGAGACCGTGCCCGACGACGATAGCCACCTTCAAAACTTGGACGGTCTTGGCATACGCCGCATCCTGCGACCCAACAACCCCGAGTAACCGACGAATGCACCACCACCGCGCCAGGGCTTCGTCCCAGCCGGTGGGCCGGTCACCCTCACGATGCTGAGCTCCTCTGCTGCCGCCGCCCAAAAGGGCCTGACGCCGTCGAGCCAGTCCTCCCAGGGCCGCACGAGTATTGACCGCGACGCTGGCGGCGGTCTACAGCCTCCGAATGGCACCAGTGCCCGTAACCTCTCGGCTTCGGTCGTCTCGTTCGCGCCGCGAGGGACCAGCCTAAATCCCAGTGGCGGCCCCGGCAGCTTCAGTTCCGAGTTGCGCAGTCGTGCGGGAAGCAGAACTGACGCGGGGTCCATGTATCCGAGCAGCTTCATGGACAAAGTCGACGAGGATGACGCCGACTCTCTGACCGATAAGGCCATAGCAAATCTCAAAGAACGCCTAAACCGTGAGATGAAGATTAAGGAGGGCAGTGAGAACATGCTCGAGGCGCTCAACTCTAAGAAAGCCAAGCAAGCCAAAGAGCAACGTCAGAAGGTCGAGGCCGAACTCAATGCTAGCAACACCCGTATTAGAGAACTTCGACAAAAGATTTCCGATACGCAGCGAACCCGCCAACCCCCCTCGACCCCTACCCGAAACCGAAATCAGAACCAGAACCCCATTGATTCGAGTGTCGTGCGTTCTCCGCAAAGCGTGTCGAGATCTGGTGCAGGATCCGACGCCGAAGATTCGACCGAGAGCCCAACATATGCGCTCGCTGAGCTCCTTCAGGCACTCGAGGTTGAGGGGATGATGCCGGAATACTACGTCAGCCGCGCAAACCAGTTGGTGGATCTATTCAAGCGCCACCAAACCCTCAAGTACGATCTCGTTTGGTCCGTGTTTGGGCTGCGTATGCAGGTCATGTTACTCAGTGAGAGTCGGGAAGTGGCTGCTGCTGGTTATCGAATGACCCGGTATGCCATTTCGGATGTGGCGTCTCTGAAGAAGATTCGCAGTCTGAACACGGACTACTTGGTTATCAGGTACATTTCATGAACAGCTCAATAAGTAAATTCTGTACTAATTATATTAGGTCTTTGAACAACTACCGAAAAGCAGATGTGGAGCGAGAGCAGGCCCTCAAGTTTGTTCGCGCCTTTCTTGACGTCAAAGGAGGTGTCAAGGAGGTGTCCCGGGCTGTTGTGCGGACCATCGTCGCTGTTGCTGAGCATGGAGAGGGCCGGACGAACGTACAAGTCTCTGATCAGGACACCGACCGCCTGCGTCCGATCTGTATCGAAACCCTGGCCGAAATTTTAGTACGTGACCCCGCATTGCTGGTAGCATCGGGTGGCCTGGGAGCTTTGTCAGAAGCGCTTGGTGAGGGCATATACAAAGCACCAGAAAGTCTGGTGTCGGCTATGCTGTACCTTCTTGATTCGCCCAAGAGACGAAAGTACCTCCAACCCGGATATAGCATCGAAGTGCTCTTCACCGTGTTTACAGATCACTTTATATCCAACGAAGTGATTTTGAAGCAAAATTCGCGAGCCATTGCTTCCAGCTTCAAATCATGGCCTGGTCTCATGTCTCTCTGCATGTACGACCTACGAGCTATTCGATCACTTGTTAATAGCATGGTGCTGCCGGCTCCAGCGGTCCGTGAAACCGTCATCGACCTCGTCTTTTCATTGTTGCGTATCAAGTCTCCTGCATGGGCAACGCCATTCCTTGCTGGCCGCCGGTTGACAACATACGGAAGAGTGGCCAATCTCAAGTCTCCAAACAGCAGAGAAAGGGCGCAGAATTCTTACGCAGAGGAGGAGAGCAGTGAACAGAATTTTGTCGAACACTACACCGCTCTACTGTTGGCCATCTTTATCAGAGCTGGCCTTCTCCCTAACCTGCTGAAGATTGCCCAGCACGATGAAAATCCAACACTCAAACGCAAGGTGACTCTGCTCATCGGCGAGGTGCTAAAACTATCCAGTCGGCTTCTGCCGCCTTTGTGGAGTGCAGAGCTCCACCTTCTCCCTGAACTCTTTTCTGCGGCTGCTAAAGTTAACGACGAAAACCACTTCGAAGCGTCGGGGATAATATACCAGATCAGTAGTGTCAGTCGAACTTTGTATAGGAGCGCTCCGACTGGTGCCGTGTCCGGTGCACTGCCCTCAAGCGGCAGCCTGGCCGATCTGACATCTTTGGAGGATGCGCCAAAGTCTACAGCTGGTCTTGTTTTCGACGACGCCTCATTTCGGCAACTCCTAATCGACACCAATGTCCTCAACAGCTCCAACTATGCAAAATGGAACTGGGAAAACATTGTCAAAGTATTCGATGGGCCTCTCCAGAATGGAAAGCGACTGGAGGAGGCTATCAAGGCATCAAAGTTTATGAAACGACTCATGAGCTTTTATCGGCCGTTCAAGTACAAGTTCGCGGAAATTAAAAACACTCGAAACACCCAAAGATACGTCAAAGCAGGGTGTGCATTTATGCATTCGCTGCTTCAGTCCCCAGAAGGCATCAAGTTTCTGGCAGACAGTAAGTTGCTACGGCAAATAGCTGAATGTCTTGCACAGTGCGATCCGGTAAGTGCCACTATATCTATGACTTTCAAGCCAATGCTAACAAAGAATCAGACCAGTGGGCTCACAGCTCAGTACCCCATGTTCTCGAGGGATCGAGTAACAGATACTCTATGTGCAGGATACTTCCCCATGCTCGGTATTCTAAGCGGCGACCCTAAGGGACTGCAGCTCATGGAGCGGTGGAGAATGTTCAACATGATGTACCACATTATGGACTTTAAGCAGCGGCCAGACCTTATCAAGCTGCTGCTTTCCAATTTCGATTATAGCGTGCAAGGTCATCCTCGCGTCCTCGTCTCTAAAGCCTTGACTGCAGGGACCAAGGAGATCAGAATTCACGCAACGAATGTTCTTCGCAAGTACGCCATTCGGCCGGTTCCCTCGATTAATGGTCAAGGTGGAGTCGGGGACTCTAAGTGGGCCATCCAATTACTTGTAACACAACTCTACGACCCGGAAATTGAGGTGTGCGCCACCGCGGTTAAGATTCTCGAGAAGGCTTGCAACCGAAAAACATATCTGGAGTACATTGTCGAGTGTAGGCCCGCATTGGATCATCTCGGAGAAATCGGAGCTCCGCTATTATTGAGGTTCCTGTCCACCTCTATTGGATACCACTACCTGGATGGGCTGGATTATATCAGCAATGAGATGGACGACTGGTTTTTGGGGCGCAACGATACTTATGTCAGCGTTATCGAGGCCAGCTTAGCCAAAGCGTTCCTCGTCGACCCTGATGAGCAAAGCCATCGGATCAGCCTATTTGACGACGGCGAAGTTGATCCAGACTTCAATGACAGCCATGTGCCCCCTCATTTCTACCGAGAACTTACCCGCACTCAAGAAGGGTGCCGTCTACTCAGCGACAAAGGGCACTTTGAGGAATTTGCGGCCACGATCCGCGACCATGGAATGGAGTCGGATGATTTTGAGATAATTACCAAGGTCAAGGGTTGCATGTGGGCAGTCGGCAACGTTGGCTCCATGGAACTCGGTGCCCCATTCCTCGAATCTAGCGATGTGGTGGAACAAATTATCAAAATTGCTGAATCTCATGAGGTGATGAGCCTGAGGGGCACGGCATTCTTCGTTTTGGGCCTGATCTCTCGGTCCACACATGGGATTGAGATTTTGTCAGAACATGGCTGGGATGCAAACACGACCCATTTGGGCCACTCACTTGGATTCTGCCTCCCTGCGCAGTTGTCGAGGCTCCTAACTATTAGGCCATGGAAACAAACAACCGTTGCGTCCATTACGCTTCCCATGACACAGCGAACTGCCACAGTAGCGCCTCCCCCGCGCCCAGCCCGTCCACCCCTGGAACCTTCCGAGATGCCACCGCTCTTGAATGAGGAAGACGTCAATAAAAGAGTGTTGGAGCTCATCGTCGATCTTGGGAATATGGTTCTTTACAAGAAGGCAGTCACGGAGCTTCAAAAGATTCGGCAGCTCAAGCCCAGTGCATTCCTGAGCAAGGACTTTTTCAAAGAGGTCATGGGGGCGATGGAATGGAATCACTACCGATTGGGAGTGAGGAGGATGGTTATTGATCTGTTTGACAAGAATGTCATGAGGCAGATTGTATTTGATGAAGATGATGACAGCGAGAGCAGCGATGATGACGAGAGCGAGAGCGAGGAAAGCAATGATGGGGGAGGGAGCTCTGGTGATGATAGGACAGAGAGACAGAGAAGCATCAGCGAGCCGATGGAAGTGCCTCGGGACTTGTTTCCAGCACCGCTTAGCATTCCACGCTGATTGAAATAGGGCAAGGAAGGTATATCAAAAGTCAGCCTCCGCAGAGGAGGGAGGCATTTCTACGGAAGAGACGGTTCTTCACGATCGTCGAGTGTACAACAATCACAAAAGGTCATGAACAACGCATATGAAGCGAGTGGCGCGGAGTCAAATGAAGCGCCTCTTTCGTGGGCAGATGTATATATCAAAGTTAACGAGGCGGCGGCGGAAACTAGCCAGGGCTAGTCGGGATCATTGGAGTTATGGGGTGAGGAGTCCGGGGGCCATGGACTTGTACGGACTGAGACTTGGCCGTGGACGAGTGCATTCAGAACTGGTCTGAGGTTGGGCGTTCTTGTAGTTTTTACGATTAGTTGATGTGCAAAGAGAAGGACCGACAAGGAGCCATGATCAATGTCGGTTTAACAAAGTCCATTCCCTACGTGCCCGCAGTTACTATATTGGTGAGACGAAGGATTGCGGAGCTCTGGAACTTAGCGAATGTGACCATAGCAGCTCAAGACAATATTGAATAACAAGGAATAAAAAAATTATGTAAGTCACAGCCGAATAACATGGCGTCATTTGTCGTTGTACGTATTTCTTTTTCTCCAATCACTCGCAGCCTTCTGCATCGACATGCTTTTGGCGCCGTGCGTTCGTTTCAGCCTGATGCCAACTCTCCATCATCTACGGTCGATCATTTCTTGCCAGCCGTTTCTTTCGTTTTTTTAAGTTTCTTTTTCTTTTTCTTCTGAAATCCTCATTTTCTCAGTTAATTTAATATCTAATTCTCACAATGAGACTTATCAATTGCAAGACACTGCGCCTCGAGAGCGATGAAGACTGGCCTTCGGGGCAAACTCCCAAATACGCCATCCTATCACATACATGGGCCCAAGATGGAAGCGAAGTCACATACCACGACTATATTGCTGGGAGGTCAACCAGCTCAACGAAAAATTGGGCCAAAATCGACAGGATGGTTGAAACGTCACTCAATCAAGGTTTCAATCATGCTTGGATTGATACCTGCTGCATCGACAAGTCGAGCAGCGCCGAGCTGACGGAATCCATCAACTCCATGTTCAAATGGTACGCCGAGGCCTTTGTCTGCTTTGCCCAGATAGAGGGGTTTTCGAGCGATACGCAATTCGACAACACGCCGGCCCCCGACGGCGTCATAATTGACCACCTCAAGAGCTGCCGGTGGTTCTCGCGTGGGTGGACATTGCAGGAGCTCATCGCGCCGCCCCAGATGCAATTCTACGATGACAACTGGGTCTACTTTGGATCTCGCTACCAGCTCGGCCCTCTGCTGTCGGAAATAACCGGCATTGATGTTCAAGTGCTGTCCAGACTGGCCACCTCGAGACCAGAAGAGATGCTGAGGAAGATGACGGTCGCGAAGAAAATGTCCTGGGCTGCGTCGCGCAAAACAAAAAGACCCGAGGACAGGGCATACTCCTTACTTGGATTGTTCGGTGTCAACATGCCCTTGCTCTACGGCGAAGGCGAGAAAGCCTTCATTCGACTGCAAGAAGAAATCCTGCGCGAGTCCAACGACATGACTATTTTTGCATGGTGCCTCTCTGACGATGGTTTGATCAAAAATACAACTTATAGCGGGGTTCTCGCCCGGTCCCCCGAGTGCTTTGCAAGTGGAAACATCATCGTCGCCTCGCCACTCCCGTTTAACCCCGAGTATACCATAACAAACAAGGGGCTACGGATAAAAACCCAGCTCCGGTTAATGAACAACGGGGATTTGTTCATGCGGCTCAACTGCCATCACCTTGAAAACAGCAAGAAGAAGAATATCGGCATCCTGCTTCGATTCCAAGGCATGAATTCATATATTCGCGTTAACCCTGAGCGACTATACACGGAAAGGGGCACGCCCATTCCAGAACAGACGATATACCTACAAAAATACAATAATAATGCAGCCCTTTTGTATGGGCCATCAGATGTAGCTGCAAATTCAATCCGACTGGAATTCCACGGCTTGGGGGTGGTGTATGACCGGCTGGGGACTTCGCACAGCGAGTACTGGTATGAGCCAGAGACGAAATTCGTCACCATGGGCCTGTCTAGATTCATTGCTTGCATCAAGCTGAGTACCAGGAACGTCAACGGCGAAGGCGTCGTCAACTTCGTCGTCATCTGCGGCTACGACGGCAAGTCGCAGCCCTGGGTGTGCATGGCGAAAGACGGACACGCCATCTACAACATTGCTGTTCTCGAGAACTGGGACCAGATAGAGTCTCTTGTCGAGAAACAGCAAGCCAGCGGGCTGTTCTTCGGCACAATACTTACTAACAGGGTCCGTTACAAAAGGACAGGCACAAGGGTGTTGGCCGCTATTGAGAGGTACTCGCTGTGTGGTAGGCAGGCGTACATGGTCGGCATTATCGGTGAAGTATATAATGTATAAATAAAACTTGTAATACTTTTGTAATAATATATAAGGCAGTATCTACTAGCCATGAATATACATATATTTAAAAGATGTATTTTTCTTCTCCTTCCCCTTTGCTTCAGTAAGCAGGCACAAGGCTTGATATCAGACTGTTGCATCCCAACCCAGATGCATCCCAATCTTAAATACCAAGATATTCTACCCCATATTTCTTGTCAAATCCAGTCAAACTCCCTCTTGGGCCGCTCCCAAAACGTCCTATCATCACTTCGGTCGCCGAAAACGTATTCATCATACAACGAATCAATGCTCCAAACTCTGTCTGGTTCATCCACGCCATGTATCTCTTTGAGGAGCGGTAACTTCTTGTCCTTTTTCTCAAGCAGTTCATCAATATGGCGATCGATGTCAGGGTTGTCGCCCCTGGTGTAGTCGTAAAGACTTAGCGACTGCAGGCTAGGTGGCAGAGCATCAACGAGTCGAAAGGGGGGCTCCCTCGCCAGCTTGGTGCGAACAAGGAAAGGGGGGTTGAAGTGGTTTGTTTGAGGGCCTAGCATTGCCTTTAAACTGATGTTAATATGGGTCAACACCTCAAAGTCATGGAGCGACCCGATTGTCCACTTGTATTCCCGGGCTTCTGGTGCTGGCTGAACCGGAAGGCTTTCGCTCAGCTCCTGGTCCATGAGAAGATACTCGGGCCCATACAGCTTTTCTTGGCGCTCCCTTAAGAAGTTCTCTATTTCTTGGTCCCGTTTTACCACCTTGTATTCTTCATCGCGCTCGCTCATGTAATAGCCAAAGTTGTCAAGGTGGTAGCTGCCTGTCAGGACGCGATCCATGTCCAAGTCCAAAACTCTCAGCGTGGTTCTATGCTGGAGCAGGGCACGAGCTAGAGGCTTCGGGAAAACCTGGGAGTAGCTCCCGTCTCTGCTATCAAGTCCGCCAAGGCCCAGTCGGAATTCTTCCAGTGCCTTGGGGATGGAGATGATGGTCGAAAGCATCTGGCCCGAGATTCCCGAGTACCTGATCTCAATTTTCTTCATGTTTCCCGTTCGCGGGACAAAAAGTGAGCGGTCTGGATGATAATCGAGGAAGCCGTTCATCACGATGGACTCCAACGCAGGAAGTCGGTGGAAATACTGAAAATGTTCCATAAACTCAACCGACCAATAATTTCTCGAATCAAAATAAGCCTCTTTACCCTTGATGACTTCGACCGCTTTTAGGTTTTGCAAAACAGGTTTGGGCAGCAAATCATAGTTTGCTTTTCTGAGAAAGTCTTGTAACGGCGACTTGTGTATCGGGCCCCCAATGTAAAATGTCTTGACATTTTTGCAAAATGAAATGAGGATGGCGGCCACGCTTAGTGCAAAATGGCGGAACCCTGGGGCAGAGTCGCTGTAAGACATTGGAGGGGATCTGGGAGGCTTCTTGATCCAGTCCAGCGAATGCAACATTGCGTCTGTTGACTCATTCCCGATTCCGATTCCATGAACATAGGTTTTAATGGCTTCCCAAGAATCTTCATAATGGGCAGGAATGTCGGCGGGTTTTCCTTTTTTGGGAACCTCAACCCACGGTAGATAGCATGAGTTGCAATCCTTCATACTACTACTGTCCACAACAATCTCCTCAACAGTCTCGGCCAGTTCCGGAGTATCGATATAGAGGCTTATGAGCTGTAGGGCATTGTTGACGTCTTCCTTCGTTTTGATGCGAATTCTTTTGTATGACTTGGGCTGGTCAGAGCCGGACTCGGATTCCAGTGATGGATCCCCAGCCATTGAGCCACCGGAGCCCTGTACGGCTTGCATCTGCGAACAGCACACTGAAATACATGTCGCTAAGAGACAAAAGACTCTCAACTTAACAACCATGGTTGCAACTGTCGCGTCAGAAAGCGCGAAAAGATTGGTGAAAGCACAGCTTCCTCACCCCTGGAGTTGAATGAGCCTTGGCAACAGGCAGAATCGGACCAGAACGCTTTGAGACGCCCCACATATTGCGATTTCTGGCGATTTTTACAAACGAACCAACAGACGAAAGTCATGCCTAGAAGTTTCTTAGTAGAATATGTTTTGTTGGTATCCATCATGGGTCAAGAACTGATCTGACTGATAGTAAATTCTTTGGATTGGGCAAAAGTTACTGGGAACGGAAGGTGAGGGGTTACATGATAAGCATAAGACGCAGAGTACCAAATACTATTTAAATATTGACTTATTCCATCAGCTTTGGCGGACAGCAGTTCTCTTGCGGAGGTTACTACTTAAATATGACATCAATAGTGTTGAATTACCGATTACCTTGCATGTTCTCGCTGCAGGTTTGCAGGTCCCTGGTGGTGTCAATCCCTAGATGCATGGTTCCCACTACGGGCAGTAATAAATGAAGGCCCCATGGTTTCCTTGTAAGACAATAATCCTTTGAAACAGTTGTAGAGCGCCGATTGATGAGAGCCATGAATTTACCAGAACTGTTTCTATCCTCATCTAGCAATAGACGAGCTTATTGTCCAGCCGCAATCTTCCAATCAGACTGAATCGCATACACAGCATGGCGCGATAGTTCAAAGGGTACCACAAATCAATATAGCCTAGCAAACTCCAATATCTGCCAATAAAGGGACTTTTCAATCTGATCCACCAGGTCCGATTGGCCAATCTGGAAGCACAACGCACCAGACGCCACTTTCCATGGCTGGTCTTGTCTACATGACTGCACAAGTGACCGTTTCACAATTAGTCATAGTCATGGTTGAAAAGTTGCGATAATTCATGATGCAAGAGCGACCATCAGGCGATGACGTTAGAAGAGGGGGCGTAGGGCGTACCTCCGTGAACCATCCGGAGCCACGCCCCCACTACAGGCTGGGCAGACCATCTTCGCCGAGCGAGGGATTAAGACTCTTAGGTCTCAGGCACTGGCAAAAAATCTTCACTCTTTGTCGCGATACAGCCAATTTGATCATATTTCTCTTCCTTGTAGCACACAGTACATTCTAGTCGGGAAGAGGGCATCATGGTCCAGGGACGGGTGCTGGTCATTGCAGGCTCAGACAGCTCGGGCGGGGCGTAAGTGAAGCTCATTCATCAGTCATCACCACATCGCAACAGGATTTCTCAACCTATCGGGCTAAAGAGAGGCATATGCTGTATATTGATAGGATAATTGTATCGCACTAACGGAATTTGCATATTTCTAGTGGTCTCGAGGCAGACCAAAAGGTCATTGCCGCTCATGGCTGCTACGCCATGACAGCCACCACGGCTCTGACGGCACAGAACACACAAGGCGTCCAGGGCATCCATGTGATTCCAGCTGCCTTTGTGCAGCAGCAAATTGAAGCCTGTATTGAAGATGTCGGTGTGGATGTCATCAAGACCGGTGTGTATCTCCCTTGCCCAGGTTAAGCAACACATCATGGAAGCTGACGATGCACTCTCCGGAGCACAGGCATGCTGGCTGCCGCAGATACCATCGAAATGGTCTCAAAGATAGTCACAAAGCACAATGTCCCTGCCCTAGTCGTCGATCCCGTAAATTCTCCTCACTCTGATACCTTCTTCCTGTTGCCGCTAATTCCGCCTATAGGTAATGGTCTCAACATCCGGTGCTCAGTTGCTTCCTCACGAGGCAATCCAGCAACTGTCTCAGCACCTGCTCCCCTACACTACAGTTCTCACACCAAACATCCCCGAGGCTGCCCTGATTCTCAAGCAGAACGGCCGTCCCGAGGTAATGGTCCGCTCTGTCACTGATCTCGAAACCATTGCACGTGAGATCCACGCCCTGGGCCCGAAGTGGGTGCTTGTCAAGGGCGGACACCAGCCTTTCAAGGCCGATTTGACGGCCGCGGACTCTGAAGAAGACAAGAAGTTTGTCGTAGACGTCTTGGTTGGGGGTGATGGTCAGGTCCTTAGGGTCCAAAGCCCGTACCAAGCTAGTAACAACACCCACGGGACCGGTTGCTCATTGGCCTGTATGTCTCCCCCGTTCACTGTATAAGCCGAGACACCATTGACAAATAATAGCGGCCATTGCTTCCAACTTGGCCAAGGGTCTTGACGCCCCCAAAGCTGTTCGCTCGGCTTGCCGATACATTGAGAGCGCAATCCGCACTGCTCCGAGTTTGGGCAAGGGACACGGCCCATTGAACCACTTTCACTCGACCTACACTCTTCCCTTTTCCCCGTAAGTTTCGCCTTTTCGCCTCTTGAGAGTCTCTACACTATGCGGGTTTCAAGTCTGATATAGACAGGGGCTACTTTATCGAATATCTCCTCGAGCGGCCCGATGTCAGGGATGTCTGGAAGGAGTTTGTTTACCACCCATTTGTCATGGCCATGGGTAACGGAACGCTACCCCTCGAGTCGTTCAAGGGGTACATCATTCAAGACTACTTATACCTGGTATGCCGGTTCCCACGTGCCACTAAACAGTTTACTGACATGGGATAGATTCACTTCTCTCGTGCCAATGCCCTCGCCGCTTACAAAGCGCAAAACGTCGAGGACATCTCAAGAGTGAGCCCTTTCATCGGCGAACAAGTCAATTCATTCTAATTCATGACATGTAATCCTAGGCGAGTGAGATTGTTGCGCACATCATGCACGAACTGAAACTACATACGTCCTACTGCCAATCATTCGGCCTCACCCTTGCCGAAGTCACAGCCACACCAGAGCTTCAAGGTATGCCGATCCCTCGTTTGACCCATCCCGGCTAACCTCCATATCCGTAGCCTGCACGGCCTACACCCGCTACGTCCTCGACGTCGGCATGACGGGCGACTGGCTCGGTCTGCAAATGGCCCTGGCGCCCTGCCTGCTGGGCTACGGTGCCGTTGCCAACATGCTGCGCGACCACGTCGACACGCGCGAAGACGGAAACACATACTGGGCTTGGATCCAGAACTACAATGCAGACGACTACATGGAGGCCGTCCGACTGGGATCAGGTGAGTTATTTTACCCTGGCGCTCGCGGTTTCAGATATCGCCAAACAAGGCGGGTGGCGAATCGGGCCTGCTGATACATGGGGTTGCAGAGTTAATCGAGAAGCACATCCTTCTCCAGTCGCCGACCAGGGTCGAGGAGCTTGTGAAAATCTTTATCCATGCACTCAAGGCAAGTCGAGTCCACCTGGAGAACGTGATGGCTAGTGGTGCCAAAACTAACACGGTATACAGATGGAGATTGGATTCTGGGAAATGTTCCCTTACAAATAGAATAGACATTAGAAACATTGGGGTCATACAAAAATAAAATGAGAAAAAAACGGCTATGCTTCAATGGCTGTTTATTTATTGTTTTTCTGATTTTAAATACATATTTGCTTTCCTCCCCTTGCTCGTTTAATCATGTTATGTGCCATCTCCAGGATAGCCGTATTCGTCACCTCTAGGTATCTACCACCTGCGCCATGTAAAAGTAAAGTATAAAAAAAATATAAAAAATGAAGCATGACAATGAACGAGCATGTTTAAAATAAATGGTACGTAGATTTCTCCTTCATCACAGATCCACTCGCCGTGGCTCCTCCCCGTCCGGCATCATGTACCGCAGCTCGGGCTCCGGCGGCGGCAGCATGGGCACCGGGGGCGCATCGCTGTCGGCCTGCTCCCGCTGCTGGCGGCGCACCTGCCCGGACTGCTGCTTGACCCACGAGTTGACGGTGCGGAAGCGCGCCCTCGACTCGACCGAGGCCACGGTCGACACGGTGTCGCGGCGGGACCGCATCGACGACTGGCGCGAGGCGAGGGCGCTGCCGGCGGTGACGGTGCGCTGGGAGGGCGTGCGGGCGGACTTCATGGAGGACTGGCGGGAGGAGAAGCCGCGCGTGGAGTCGCCGCGGAAGGATCGCAGGGAGGTTTGGCTGGTCGATGTCGCGACCGGCGAGGGCTGGATGGGTATTCTGGTGTTGATGGTGGCGACGGTGTTTTCGGGCGTGATGATGATGTCGCCGTCGCCGAAGCCCGACGAGATGGACGACAAGTCGCTGGCGCCCGTCTGGCGTTTAAGATGGGTGGCCCATTTCGGCGACAGAGGCAGCGGCTTGCCCATGGTTGTTAATCGGACCTCCTTGGGGGCCAGCCTCGAGACGACGCGGACTTGCACTGCCGTGTCCTCCACAAACATGGTGCTCGTAGGGCTGACTGCTTCCAGCGTCGTCCTTGATTTGGATGCGGCGGTCCTCCTGGAGCTGTAGACGGGCCTGCCGGGGGGGATGAACTGAGTGTCGATGGTTGAGTTGGATTGGGAAAAGTCGTTTCTGGGAGTGCCAAACTCGCTTAGTAGGCCCATGGACTTTGAAGGCCCAAAGAAGCCTGAGCTGATGCGGTGGTGCTGGTGGTTGTTGTAGGTCGAGGATTGGTTAGATTGAGCAGATCGATGCTTTTCGTAGGGGTGTCTGGATGAGTGCCTCGATGAATCTGAGATGGTGGACCAGTTGCTCCTTGAGCGGCGGTCCCTGACAAAGGGGATTTTGGAGAGGAACTTGTCGAGGGTGGATGGTTTGCGGTACGAGTTTTCGAGGAGGAGAGTTCTTCTGCGCCTGTCAGATCTCTTGCGGAGCTTCCAGGCAATGATGAGTACGCTTGCAAGCAGGATGAAGCAAACTATATAATGTCAACATGAGATGCATCAAACGATGAGTGAGTACATGATACATACCGACAGTGCCAACTGAGAGCAGGATTTTGTGCACATTATTATGAAGATCGCCAATCTACATACGGTTAGCATTCTAGAAGATAGAAAAAGATGAGGCCGTTTCATCAGATCATCAACGGTGAGACGCCATGTCTCAGATACCAAACTCACCATCTCATTATTCTGATTGACTCCAATGATTGTCGCCGATGAAGCCGGGGCCAACGACGCGGCCGTCTCTCCGGCGGCGTATCCACTTTCTTCATCAGTTGCATAGTGGTCGCTGTGGCTGTCACTTCCAGACTCATACGCCTGTTGGGAGGCAGAGGTAGTAGTCGTTGTCGTGGGATAGGCAGTCGCGCTGGTTCTGGTTTCGGTGGCTAAGGCCTCGGTGGCTCCGGTCTGGTCGGTCGACCCACTCGCAGTCTTTGAAGCTTCACTCGGCGAGCTGACGGCCGACTCCCGGAGCGAGTTGCCGGGCAGGTCGTAGTCACGCCTTCGGAGGGCTGAAAACCACGAGGGCTTGACGTTGTGTTCGGTTGGCGCATCATCTCGCTTAATCCTCCTCTCCAGCTTTCGTCTCTTGGAAATGATGAAATCGTGACCCTCATGATCGCCGCCATCGTCTGCCCGGGTCCAGGGGGGGAGGGCCCTCCCGTGTGCGTGCCTCGCCTCCATTTGCCAGCGGTGGTGAGTAGAGCCGACGTTTGAATAAGCCATTTTAAAATCCTTCTTTTTTTCCTCTTCCTCAAAGGAAATAAAACTCCAAGCTCCTGTCCCTCGATAACCAAAATAGCGATTGGAGGCTGTGTGCGAATAGAGCCGGGGTTGGGTGGCTACTGTTTCGGAGCCCAGGGGCCGAGAGAGAGAGTTCGATAGCGACAGTTAAACCGGGGTGGAAGGGCGGGAAGACAGAGTGAGCGTTCCTCAGTCCCGGACTGGGAATTGGGAGATATTAGAGCATACAACAAGAAAAGGGAAAAAATACGTATAAAGGACCGGCCTTGGAAGAGAAGCGAAAAAAGAGGGGGGGAAGAAGGAAAAAAGAAACAAAAGTGAAGAGAACGAGGGTGGGATAGTATATGGCGTGTCTGTGTATGCGTGCGTGCGTGAGGGTGCGTGTATGTGCGTGACTGGAGACGAAGCCACGGCCACACAACGAGGTCCAAAGGGCAAACCTAGTCAGTGAGACGACAGGCCATGACCCAGGGTGGTTTCGAAAGGTTCCTGTCGCAGCAAGGATCTCACGACAAGTATCTGCGACCCCACGATCAGCGGGCTCGCCGGGCTCCTGAGTGGGAGAGAGACCGGGTTGACGATGTGTGTCGTCTGGTGGTGGGGGCGAAGCGGATGCCAAGCAAGGTATCACGTCACGGCGATATGAGGTGCACGACTGGTTCAAGCTGCGTCGACGGGCGTGAGGTGAGTCAACTCCAAACAGGCATTGTGGTTTGATGGAGTCGCGAGGATGAATCAAGTTGCAGATGCAGACGCAGACGCAGACGGCAGTCCGCAAGGGAAGTGGGAATCGGCCAGAGACAATAGCGGCGCGCAGAGCCCGCTCAGGCAGAACGGTCCAGGACGGCCGTCGCCTTCTAACATGATACCGGCCAATTTGCAGGGCGTGGTCCCTTGCGAATCGGGGAACGTCGCTTGGTTGATTACGGGGGGGGAATCTATGTCGCGGGTCTAGGGGCTGTTAGTGTTTCACCCGCCAGGTGGTTGCGCCCCCCGCACAGACTCGCAGCCCTGGGCAGGGCCTGGGCAGCCCACGCACACGATGCAGGCCCGGGCCCGCGCGCCATCCAAGTCGGGTCTCACTTAGACGACAGCGCAACCTCTAGTCCAGCCTAAATTGAAGAACTGATATTAAACCGTCATGTATTGAAGAGGACCGAACGCCCTCCCGCAAATTGGTTCCCTCGCATTCGGGGGCGGCCAAGCTGCTGCTTGGACGCTTCAGCGTGTCCCCCCGGGCTGTGACTGGGCTGTGTCGTCCATCGCATTTGTTTGTTTATTTGTTGACGATATTCTTGTCCTACTTGTTTATTTTAACCTACCAACTTGCAGCACTGCCCAAACTCTGTTGCATGTCGCTAACTATTCTATACTATACGTGTCTGGCCTTGTTCTTGTCTGTTCTGCCAAGTGTCGATGCACCTCATCCGTTTCATGGCTCTGCCGCGTTTCATGTCGGCGCGATCGCCCAATTTTCCGTGGCGCAACGGCCACCAGCGAGCTCCCCCCCACCAGCGAGCGAGCCACCTTAGACGAACCCAACCCAAACCACCAGAGGGAAACCCGCGGGCGCGCCACCGCTCAAACAGAGACGGCAACAGTCATGCGCCTGAGGCCTGACTCGTCTCGTCTCGTCCAGTCTGGCCCGGCCTAGCTGGTCGTCTGGCCTCTTGGTCGCCTGCTGTCTCATGTGTCGTCGCAGACGACTGCCATCCTGACCTCCATGGACCCTTTTTTTTCGCAGAGCCTCAGAGGGAGCCGGTCCGATAAACTTGCTCGTCGGGAACCCTCCGCCACATTCCTGTTTCTCTGCAACACGACGGGTTTGGGGCTACGGGTACGGAGAAAAAAAATGATTTCGCCTTGGGATCAAGCTGAGACCGAACTCGGTGGCGCCGGGGACGCAGAAGCCACAGCGACTCTCAATTTCCGTCAAATGATTGGGGGCTTCAGAGCAGCGACTCCAGAATTTCCCACCAGGAAATGAAGTCAATGGGAAGGAAAAGACCGCTAGTCGGGCCACCGTAAGTAAATGCAGGAATCATCCGATAATTTGACGATAATTTCAGCAACCTCCTCTCCCGAGCACACTTATTCCGGCGCCAGCGGTCACTCTCGTGTGCCCCTTTGCCGCATCCAGCAAGTGCACTCTTGAAGCTTGAGCAACGCCACTAAACACCCTAGAAATTATCTACACGTGCCTTCCAAGTCATTTCAGCCAAGTCCAGGGGTGGCAGAAGAGTCAAAATAAACCTTAATGCAATCGGGGAAATACCTATGTATATGCCATGTAAGGTTTGCGGACCGACTCGAACCTCTCTCAAACTTCGAAACCCGCAAGCACCTTTCAACGCCTGAGCGAGATTGCTTGATAATGCTTGCTCAATCATGCAAACCAAAAAAAAAATCCCAAACCTGCAAACAGCCGCCGATTCCCTCTCTTTTCCAGAAGGACGTCATTCGCGAATTGACTCCCATTTGCAATGCAATGGCAGCACGGAATGCTCTGTGCGTTCGTGTGAAAGAGTTGTAACTTTCCGTGGCTGTCTCGCCGTCGATCATCAGCCCTACATTTTGGGTCGCTTGCTTAATTCCAATTTCAGGACCGTCAATGGGCGCCCCCCAGCCCACGAAAGCACTAGCAGTTTATCGCATCATCTCCTAATCCACCGCGGAAAATAAGCAATCGGGAGAGGCTGGCGTGGAGGGCGTTCTCAAAGTAGAGCATCCCCATATCTCTTCCCCCCACCTCCACCTTATCCTCGTGGTTAGTATCCCAAGGCGAGAGGGAGAGGTCACGGTAAAAATGCGCTCCAATCACACTGCCGACCGCGATCTCCAGTCCCAAGGCGCTCGAGACGAACGCTGCGGGCCTTCTCGGTCGAGAAGCGCGGATCCGTCATTAGCGCGCTTGCGGACGTTCGGTGGAAACTCTTGACTCCACGAGGACCATATCCACCCGGTCCAAAGGAGAGCCACGCCGCGGCAGATTCGAAAACAGTCACTGGAGAGCCCGGGAGGACCTTGAAGTCCCTCGGGGGGTGTCGCGTGAGGAGCAGCCTACGCAAAAGTGAAGTCAAGGTGCAATAATTTCGTAAAGTCGTAGCGGATCTGCTGTGGTTGGACAGTCACCTAGGCCGAATCTCGACCGAACTTCGGTGAGACAGAGCAAAAAGCTTTGATCCACGGAGCTTAGTAAAAAGTAGTAACGAGTGTTATGCACCATTCAACGACTATCGACTAAGCTATAGCGGACAGCTGTAATTGGTGTGCTAGATTGGCCAGGTATCCTGTTCTATGTTGAAAGAGGCTTTGCGTCGCTCTCGGACTGCAAATGAAGTGGTAACGCATCCAACCCAATCAATTCATTCGGATTTTCACATGTCACTGGATTCCCATGAACCTTTTCATGCCAAGACGAACTGGAAGTTTTGGGTTTCGCGTCAATGTTCTATGTAACTCACACAACCCAGCTTCGGTAGTGGCGAGAATCAAAACTCCGTGGATTTCGGTGCGCGAGCTAGTCCGACAATTCGAACCATTGGCGTCATGCCGATATCGCCCAGTAAAAACTTTTTGAGATAAAATTGTTCGTATTATTGAAATAGGGCAATTGGTCAACCAGGATAGGCGAATTCGAGCGGGAGACGGCTGCGAGCAAAAAATTGGTGAGATAATGCCGTGCTCTGAGTCACCAGTATGTAATTCCATTACGGCCGAAGTTCGTGCTGTCCATTCATGCCCCCCAGTCACCTCGCAAACTAAAGGTATGGATTTCCTCATTCGGCCAATCCGCGCCTTGACCTTGGCAAAAATACCTCTCCCACCTTCGGTGAGGGCCCCGGGCCTCCGTGTGTGTCGCAATGCCTTGGGAGGGAAAGGCCCAATCTGCTGGAGGGAAGAAATTTCGCGCTAGGAATTGCCCAAAGGGGGCCATCCTGACGGTGTCGAAATGTCCCTCGACGCGCGCCGCTGCAGCAGACCGGGTCTTGGGCTGGCCATCTTGCATGCTCGTGGTTTTCTCCATACTTCATCTCCAAGGGTGGACCGCATCCTTTAGGGCCAACCCAGTCCTCTCTCCCCTGCCCCCCCAGCTACTCCGGCATCACATGTGAAGAGGCATCATGGCGATGGTCGATGCACCTCACCGGCACACCGACGGAGGTCAGTGGTCATGTCGAGAACTAGCTCCCGGGTCGGCAGCCGCCGGGATCTGGGGTCGCGAGAAACCGGATCCAAGAAGCGTCACAAGCTTGGACTATGACGGCCAGTGCGTACATGCACATCCCCGTGGGGGGGAGAGAAAGAGGTGCCAGTTGCGAGGGCACGTAATTTACGCACAAAAAGTTGACATTACCACCTACCCTGAGGCATGAGGGAAGCCTGAGCTGGATGAAGGGAACAGCAAATGTGACAGGCATGGATAAACGGATGGGCCATGTACAATTGCGGTTCCCGTGCACCGGCGCAGTCAATCGCGGCAACTTACAGCATCCACTCCCTATGTATTCCTTGTCCCCTGTCCAGTAAACAGCAAGTTAGGGCTCCCGCCAAGCAAGGCGAAGAAAAAACAATACACTGTGCGTGTCCGGCATTGCATCGTCAGCATTTGCGCACACGCACGCAAGCACGCCACGGCGGCGGCAACGGGGCTGGCTGAACAAAGCTGAATCATGGAAAGCCTCAGGGACCCCAGTTGAGAAAAGCCAGGCGGGGAGATTCCAGCGACTACGGGATGACGGGCTGCCACGCCGCTTCTCAGACATTAAGGCGAATTGGTGTGCACTTTGATAGGCCATGGTCAGCATGTATGAGACATGACATAACATGTACATGTGATAGGTTAATGCCAAGCTGTAGTTTCTTTTTTTCCTTATCTCTCTCCTTAGTGGTTAGGACAAAAGAAAAGGCAGGATACCGTAATGGTTTTGGGCAACCAAGAGCCGACCAAAGAAGAGACAAACGAGACAAGACACGGTCGTATTCCCGCCCAGTTCAATGGTTGATATCCGGGAACCCGGATCTCGCAGACCGGTGCCTCCGGCTTCACCGGCCGGAAAATTGGATTTGTTCTAAACGAAACAAGGCACGGAAAGGCAATTCCAGGTGACGAACGAATCCGACAGTCGGGGATGCTTTAGCCACCGAGACGCAGAGGCGAGGGCCGGTGGCGGCGTACCAAGACCGCCCGAATGCAGAGCATTGCCCGACCTGGGATTTTGGAGAAATTTTTGGGGTCAATAAAGTCAGTCATTCATTAGGAGCAGCGCCAGGGAGTTCCCGGGACGTTGTCAGCGTCTTCCCGGTCCCTGTCCCGGTCCTAGAAAGGCCGTTGTTTGCTTGGGTCAGCCAGCGGTTTTTCGTTCCCAGTGTGTATTTCTCTTTCGGTGTGTCTAGGCCCCCGAGTCGGGGCTTGTGAGACCAAGAAGCGACCTGGAGAGGTGCGGTCCCGGATTTTTTTTGCACAGAAAAAAAAAACTCTCCAAACGTGGAGCTCCTATCCATGTCGGCCATCTCCAATCTCTCCAATCTACCACCTCAAACTGAGCGTCATCGGGCTAGTGGGCGGGTCAGCGTGGGTTTCCGCTGTTGCGCTAACAAGGGATACGTTAGCTTTGCGTTTCCACTGGCCAAGGTGGGCAACCAACGCCAGCCCGCGATAGATTCTGATGTTCGCTTTTTCCGATGCATAATAATCAGATATCAAGAAGGTGAGGGCTATTTCCTCTCCGCGGTGCCGCGTCTTCTAGACGAGGGCTTTTTGCTTATGGCAGATGGGAAATGAGCCTCCCATGTGACACACTCAGCCGCCCCTCCGTATCGGGCAGAGACAATAGACAAGAGCATTGGCACCCTGACGACACATGCTTTCGTATCCCGCGTCCGAGGCGGCGTCCTTATCTGGGTGAATGGAGAGACAATGAATGGGTGGACGGAAGGATTGCTGGGGGAGGGATGGGCGGCCGGATCTCTCACACCTTGGAGAGAAAAAAAAATTGCAGTTTGGTGTGCGAGCGTGCCAGGAATAGCCCAGCGCCGCCAGGGTACTGTGACCTCCGCTGTAAAGACGCTGTCGGTTAGTGGGCACCGTTCGCCGCGCCCTTGCCCTCGGCCGCTGTAGCGGTACCTGTCCCCCCCCTGCGGGACCGCGGGCTACAGGGGGTCACAGGTACCCTTTTCCACTGAAGCGCGGCTGGTCGGCGTTGCGTCCCCACGCCGTCACTCCCACACTCTCGCCCGCGCCCAATGGAATCCACAAGCCCACAGGTTCCCACACACGCGGGCTCTGTGTCATCGCTGTCCGTCTCGCCGTCGCTCGCTGTGCGCCTCCAGTTACCTAATTCCCTCTGCCCTTTTTTTTGTGTCATATCCTCCCGGTCGTCCTCGCTCGCGGCCGTTTCGCTATCTCTCCTCCGTAATCAACCCCCTCCTCCCTCCTGATCCCCATCCCCTCCGCCTGGAGCTTGCTCCCAATTGAGCTTCCCCAGCATCGCCAATGGCTTCCTCCTCCAGAGCCATGTCCGCCGCCCTCTCCCGGGCTGGCCTCCTCACCCAGAGCAGTCGCATTGCGGCTCGCTCCCTGACCACGGCCTCCAGGGTCTCTGCTCGCCCCTCTGTTGCCATGAAGCTCCAGAACTCGGGCCGCATCGCCTTCCGAAGAACCTACGCCGACGAGGCCCCCAAGCGCAAGCCCGGCAAGATTCGCCGTATCCTGCGGTGGACCTGGAGACTCAGCTACCTCTCCGTCCTTGGAGTTATCGGCTACAGCGTCTACATCGTCTATGAGGATCGCCACCCCCCGGAGCAGTTCCAGCCCGATCCCAGCAAGAAGACCCTCGTTGTTCTTGGTAAGTTGATATGCAAACCCGCCAGGGAACGCTCTATCAGATCGCAGATTGAGTTGCTAACAGAGGTGCTTGTATAGGAACTGGTTGGGGCTCCGTTGGTCTCCTCAAGAACCTCGACACCGAAAACTACAACGTCATCGTCGTCTCTCCCCGCAACTATTTCCTCTTCACTCCTCTCCTGCCCTCATGTACCACTGGTCTGATCGAGCACCGCTCCATCATGGAGCCTGTCCGCACCATCCTGCGACACAAGAAGGCTGCTGTCAAGTACTACGAAGCCGAGGCCACCTCTATTGACCCCGAGGGCAAGGTTGTCAAGATCGTTGACAACGCCACCGGCAAGTCAGGGCTTGAGACTGAGATCCCCTACGATATGCTCGTTATCGGTGTTGGTGCCGAGAACGCCACTTTTGGCATTCCTGGTGTCCGCGAGCACAGCTCCTTCCTCAAGGAGATTGACGATGCCCAGCAGATCCGCAGAAAGATCATGGACTGCGTGGAGCGTGCTTCGTTCAAGGGCCAGACCGAGGAGGAGATTGACCGCCTCATGCACATGGTTGTCGTCGGTGGTGGTCCCACCGGTGTCGAGTTTGCTGGTGAGCTGCGCGACTTCTTCGAGGAGGACATCAAGAAGTTGATTCCCGACATCAGCCCCCGCTTCAAGGTCACCTTGATCGAGGCTCTCCCCAACGTTCTCCCCTCCTTCTCCAAGCAGCTGATTGAGTACACCGAGAACACCATGCGTGAGGAGAACATTGACATCAAGCTCAAGACCATGGTCAAGCGTGTCACTGACAAGTTTGTCGAGGCCGAGGTCTCGCGCCCTGACGGCACCAAGGAGCTGATCAAGGTTCCCTACGGCCTGCTCGTTTGGGCCACCGGTAACGCCGTCCGACCCATTGTCCGCGACCTTCTCAGCAAGATCCCCGCCCAGAAGAACTCTCGCCGCGGTCTTGCCGTCAACGAGTACCTTGTTGTCCAGGGTGCTAAGGACATCTGGGCCGTTGGTGACTGCGCCGTCGCCGGCTATGCCCCCACCGCCCAGGTCGCCTCTCAGGAGGGTACTTTCCTGGCCCGCCTGTTCAACAACATGGCCAAGACCGACGGCTACGAGTCCCGCATCAGGGAGCTCAGCAGCAACCTGAACCTCCAGCAGGGCAACACTGCCGAGATCACCCAGGAGATTGAGCAGCTCGAGAAGCAGCTCCGAAGGGTCAAGGACATCAAGCCCTTCAAGTACTCTCACCAGGGCAGCTTGGCCTACATTGGTAGCGAGAAGGCCGTCGCCGATGTTACCTGGTTCAACGGAAACGTTGCCAGCGGTGGTAGCCTTACTTTCCTCTTCTGGCGAAGTGCCTACATTTCCATGTGCTTCAGCAGTAAGTTTAACTCCGTTTCTGGTAATTTCACAGACGAGACAAAGCTAACAAAATTTCCCTCAGCCCGCAACCGTATCCTGGTCATCCTCGACTGGCTCAAGTCCAAGGCCTTCGGTCGCGACGTGTCCCGAGAGTAAATTTACCGGACTCGACTCAACTTTGATACAAAAGGATCCAATGTTTTAAAATAAAGCTGTGGCCGGCACGGGCTCAGCATCGCCCTGGCGGCTCGTGCAGCTTTACAACTGTGTGTACTTGGGAAGGGTGTTTACTTGGAGCATTTACAAGGGCTGCTGTGAATCCTGGCTGGGCTGGACTAATAGACGTCTGATTAGAATCGGGCTTGGGCTGGGAATGCTTCATTGTTTGTAACTATTCGTCGATTGTTTGCTTTGTTACTATTTTTTCTATGTACCCTAAAGACTCTAGAGGGAGGGAAGAGGTCTTGGGACCCTTTGTATGACTGGTGGACTTAAAATACAGAAGCAGAGAGAGGGGCGATGGGAGAGATAGACAAGACCTACGACCTTCATGATACCCTTACTCTTGACCTCGTTTCTCAGTGTGGTGACTTTGCCTACAATGCTGCACGGGACAGCTCCAGCTAGCTTACCTGCAGCATCAATTGAGCTCCGAACCGGCACGAATGCCTCTGTATGACTCGATTGCCCGATACTACATTACCGCTGAAGTTGAGTATTATCGTAAACACGCCATCTGCTAGTCTTTTTACCCTGGGATTCGGCATGTTCGTGGTGACTAGCCTGGAGATTGCTCGGCGTCCGGCGTTGCTCATGTGGGGCCCACCCGGCCCAGATCCCGAGCCAGAGGCGTCTCCAGAAATTGGAATGCGTGCCAGGGAGGCCATGGCCGATGACGCGCTTTCACAACGGCGGATGTCGCGTGCTACCCAAGACGAAAAGGGTCCAGCGGCTACGTGGGGCCCATCTCCATCAAGGACGCGGCCTGGAAAAAAGCCATGTAGCTGTACAAGGCGTCACTTACAAGCGCTGTAGTCTAGGTTTTTGGAGGGGTCGTGTGTGGCGGCTCTCGCTATGCTAAACAACTCCTCCAAGAAAAAAAAAAAGAGCTCCCCCGCACTAACCTGGCAGAGAGTTATACCAGACCATAACCTCCCGTATCAGACCGTCATGACCGAATCCGACCAGGTGCCGTCCAAGCCTTTCGGCCGAGAGCTCGCTGCCCAGCTGGACGCTGAGGACCCCCTCAAGCACCTTCGCGGCGAATTCAACATTCCCTCCAAGGCTGACGTAGCCCGCACCACGCTCCCTCCAGCAGGCCCCCTCGCTGATACCGCAACCAGCGGCGAGGCCCCTACAGGTGAGTAATACGCAGACGCTCACCTCACATACATGCCGGGCGTGACGTGCAGGGTTCCCGACGCTGACGAGGGCAACCGACAAAAAAAGACGCCACCGAAGATGCCATCTACCTCGTTGGTAACTCGCTAGGCCTCCAGCCCCGGCGCACCGCCGAGCGCATCCAGCAGTACCTGTCTACATGGCGCACACAGGGCGTCCAGGGTCACTTCAAGCCCCTCGAGGACTCGCCCTTGCCGACCTGGCTCGATGTCGATGCGAGGGCGGCCGAGATGATTGCCCCCATTGTGGGTGCCAGCGTGGACGAGGTTGCCGTCATGCAGACGCTCACGGCCAATCTGCACTTTCTCATGTCTGCTTTTTACAAGCCCGACATCAATGGACGCCACAAGATCATCATCGAGAGCAAGGCCTTTCCCAGCGATCTTGTACGTCACGGAATTCCCAATATATACGGTGCGGGTGGCTACTGACACACGGGACATGGATAGTACGCTGTTGAGACACAGGTTCGCCATCATGGCCTTGACCCAGAGGTCTCGATGATTGCATTCGACACCCCCGGCTCCGAGGACACCCTTTCCACGGCGTACATCCAATCCATCATTGACGAGCACGCCACCACGGCAGCCCTGCTGCTGCTCCCGGGCATCCAGTTCTATACAGGCCAGTTCCTTGACATCCCCGCCATCACGGCCTATGCACGCAATCGCGGCATCTTTGTCATCTGGGACCTGGCCCACGCCGTGGGCAACGTGCCCCTCGCCCTGCA
Source organism: Calonectria naviculata (assembly GCA_003031705.1). Classification (NCBI taxonomy): domain Eukaryota; kingdom Fungi; phylum Ascomycota; class Sordariomycetes; order Hypocreales; family Nectriaceae; genus Calonectria; species Calonectria naviculata. The sequence continues at coordinate 34,415 of NAGG01001107.1, forward strand.
CGACTGGGATGTCGACGCGGCCGCCTGGTGCAGCTACAAGTACCTCAACGGCGGACCCGGCTGCATCGGCGGCCTATTTGTGCATGAACGGAACGCACGCGTCAACGACTCGGGCACCCACACCAACCGCCTCGCCGGCTGGTGGGGCAACAACAAGGCGAACCGCTTCGCCATGTGGCCCGGCTTCCGTCCCGTGTCCGGCGCCGCGGGCTTCCAGCTTAGCAACCCGTCCGTCCTCGACATCACCAGCCTGTGCGCGTCGCTCGAGGTCTTCAACCTGGCCGGCGGCATGGCGCCTCTGCGCGAGAAGTCGCAGAAGCTGACGGCGTACCTGGTCAAGGAGCTGTACCGCATGCCGCAGGAGCACCTCGCCAACTGGCGGATCCTGACCCCCGCGGACCCCGACGCCCGGGGCGCCCAGGTGAGCCTCCTGCTGGCCGACGGGCTGCTGGAGGATGTCATGGCAGAGCTGGAGAAGCGCGGGGCGCTGGTGGACGAGCGCCGGCCGAACGTGATCCGGGTGGCGCCGGCGCCGCTGTACAACAGCTTCGGGGACTGCTGGAGGTTCGTCAGGGCATTCGAGGAGGCTCTGGACAAGGCATTGGGCGAGAAGCTGCAGAGGGAGAAGGATGCCTGATGGACTGTCGGTGAGGAAAAGAGATCCCGCCCCTTTCTGATATCGTGCCCTGCTGTTGCGCTGGCACCTTGTCGTGCAGGTCCAGAAAAAAAATACATGATTGGCGGTCAAGTTGCACAGCACACATATATCTGGGACACGATGCATCTGCAGTTGGTCTTTGCCGTATATGGTGCTTTGGGCACACCGGCTCAGACACTGCTCGAGCACCAAGCCCTACTCGCCATTGCACTTCTCACACATTTGGACGTCACGGGTTCATGAGGGAAAAATATAGTAATCATGTCTTTCCATGGGATGTCTCGGGAGGCATAAGGTTGGATGGGTTTCCCGTTCGAGAAGCATGCTAGACGAGAAGTAGGTCGTCGCGTGTAGTGTGTCCCGCAATCTCCTTGCTGCGCGCGTGCCAAAAATAGCCCCGGCCAGGGCGAACTGCTTTCGGCGGTATTTGATTTCCAACCCTTGCGTGTGTGCTCCGTTCTCCAAGAGGACCGAGCATGTATATTTCGTAGCACCATGTAGATTAAGGCCTGGTCATCAGGACTCTCTCAGCCAGGCACGCCGATGCTGCACGAAACAATCACGGTTACACAAAAGATAACACGTAGATACCCGAGCCAAACTCCATTGGGGACACGGCTCCGATGACAAATTCCACGTTCCATTCATCATCGATAGGGTTTTGGGCTGCATTGTAGCAATTTTTTTTTTTTTTAATTCGGTCTGCCCATGGCGGGAAAAAGTCAACAAGTGTAGGGTACGTCCGGCAACCTGGATTATGTCATCATTCTTCACTGGATCCTGACTGGGTGGATCCCTTCTAGACCGTAGAAAGCAGTACCCACCCCTACGGGCCTGCCGCAGGCGCGCATCGAATTTTTTTTGCCGCTAAGGAAAAAAAAAAAAATAACCAAGGCGCAAAAGGGTCCTTTGAAATCTTCCAACTCAAACCTTTCACCCAACATCAAACTCCCCCCTTCTTCCTCCCGATCCCATCATCCACCCATCGGGGAACGCATTCCTTTCATCACCTAGAGGGATATCTCGCGCAGACGAGATTTTTTGATCGGGTTCTCTCTCTCCACTGTCTTTGTCCCATTCACCTTTTGTTTTTTTCCCCCCTTCGCCCTTGCTTGAAACCAGACGTCAGCCTAGCACTTTTTCGCTTCCGCAGCAATCATGTCAGGAGGCTACGAGGGCAACGGCCAGAGCAACGGCTACAACGGTGGTGGTGAAGGCGGCGGCGGCGGCGGTGACCGTGGCGGTCGCGGCTATGGAGGACGTGGTGGTTACAACCGTGATCGCGGCGATCGTGGTGACCGCAACGGATACGGCGGTGGTGGTTATGGCGGGTGAGTCGATTTTTTTTTCTTTCTCTGTGCTGCGGCGCGGGCTTGGTGGTTCTGTCGGGCTCGGAGCGTGGCTGCCTGCTGGGGGCTGCCTCACGCTTCGCGTCGGACCATCGCCCAGCGCGTCATCGCCGCAAAACTTGATCCCGGACTATCGCTAACATCATCTTCTCAGTCGAGGCAACGGCTATGGCGGCGGCGGCGGCCACGGCAACGGATACGGCAACGGTGGTGGATATGGAGGTGGTGGTGGCGGCTACGGAGGTGGCTACGGCGGCGGCGGCGGCGACCGTATGGGCGCCCTTGGCTCTGGCCTCAAGCAGCAAGACTGGGGTATGTGTGTCCTTTTTTTCTCACTGATGAGATTTCCTCCACGTCGCACAGCTTTGCTAACAAAAAATTCTACAGATGTTTCCGCTCTTCCCAAGTTCGAGAAGGATTTCTACAAGGAGCACAGCGATGTCGCCACCCGATCGGATGCCGAGGTTGATGCCTTCCGTCGCAAGCACCAGATGACCATCGCCGGCAACGGTGTCCCCAAGCCCGTCGAGACCTTCGACGAGGCTGGTTTCCCCCGATATGTCATGGACGAGGTCAAGGCTCAGGGTTTCCCTGCTCCCACTGCCATTCAGTCCCAGGGCTGGCCCATGGCTCTCTCCGGTCGCGACGTCGTCGGTATTGCCGAGACCGGTTCCGGAAAGACCCTCACATACTGTCTTCCCGCTATTGTCCACATCAACGCTCAGCCCCTCCTCGCCCCTGGCGATGGCCCCATCGTCCTGATTCTCGCCCCCACTCGTGAGCTGGCAGTCCAGATCCAGCAGGAGATTTCCAAGTTTGGCCGATCATCTCGCATTCGCAACACCTGCGTCTACGGTGGTGTCCCCAAGGGCCCCCAGATCCGTGACCTCTCTAGAGGAGTGGAGGTCTGCATTGCGACCCCCGGTCGTCTTATTGACATGCTCGAGGCTGGCAAGACCAACCTTCGTCGTGTTACTTACCTGGTTCTCGACGAGGCTGATCGCATGCTTGACATGGGTTTCGAGCCCCAGATCCGCAAGATCATCGGCCAGATCCGACCTGACCGACAGACTCTGATGTGGTCCGCTACCTGGCCCAAGGAGGTCCGCGCCCTGGCTTCTGACTTCCTCCAGGATTTCATCCAGGTCAACATTGGTTCCATGGAGTTGGCTGCCAACCACCGAATCACTCAGATCGTCGAGGTTGTTACTGATATGGAGAAGCGTGATCGCATGATCAAGCATCTCGAGAAGGTCATGGAGAACAAGGAGAACAAGATTCTCATCTTCGTCGGCACCAAGCGTATTGCTGATGAAATCACCCGATTCCTCCGCCAGGACGGCTGGCCTGCCCTGTGTATGTTTACCACGCCCGTAACATGTTTTTTGATATTTTACTAACAACTGGTGCAGCTATTCACGGTGACAAGCAACAAAACGAGCGTGACTGGGTTCTGGACCAGTTCAAGACCGGAAAGAGTCCCATCATGGTCGCCACCGACGTGGCTTCGCGTGGTATTGGTGAGTATCACTCCTCCCCTCCCCCTCCCCTCATGGCAACTTCCAGCAAAAACACTTGCTGTACTTTACTCTCGTGTTTAGGGGCTCTCTTGACTGTGCGAATGTGCCTGACATAGCCGTGTCCACTTGGTTCTCTATGCCGTGGAGTCTTGATCCGTTGTGTAGCCTGTTTTCTTTGCTATACTCGTTTTTCCACTCTTGTACCGTTTTCGCTTCCGTGGTACGAGCGTGGAGGTGGCATCTCTTGACCCTCAATCAAGCTGCGCCCAAGGCTCCCATTTGTGTCCCGAGGACCCGGAGACTGAATGACCCAGGATGGCATTTTTACCGCACTAGGATTGCCCCATGTCCGCCAGGAGCGAAGTTCAGATGGCCTGCCAATATGCTTAGCTATCCGCCTTCACCTCTCGCGCTGGAACGTTGCTATACAAACCCCTTCTTCGCCTGCTAACCATTCTTGCTAAAGATGTTCGCAACATCACACATGTGTTGAACTACGATTACCCCAACAACTCGGAGGATTACATCCACCGTATTGGTCGTACCGGTCGTGCCGGAGCCAAGGGAACTGCCATCACACTCTTTACCACTGATAGTGAGTATTCCCTATCGATTTTGTCTCATCTTCTTTGACAGTGTTGCTAACAACGTTTACAGACCAGAAGCAGGCCCGTGATCTTGTCAATGTCCTCCAGGAGGCCAAGCAACAGATTGACCCCCGTCTCGCTGAGATGACCCGCTACGGTGGTGGCGGTGGCCGTGGTTATGGCGGCTGGGGTCGGGGTCGTGGCGGTGGTAGAGGTGGGTTCCGCAGACGCTGAAGCAATCAAGACCTCCTCTTGAGCTGACTTGTCTTTCCAGCCAACGCCAACAACATGCCGATCAACAAGCGTCGATGGTAAACATGAAGTCCATTTCGGACCTCGGGCCTTGACCCATTCTTGAAACCAAGGACAAAAAAGCCTGGCATTCGTTCTCTGGATCCTTCCCATGATCCAACCCAAAAAAGCACATGACACCAACGGCGTTTGTTTGTTAGAGGACAGGTGTGGTTCGATTAGACAAGGGCTCGCCATTTTACGAGCCCGGCTTACGGTTTGCTTCGCGTTCCATGCTTTGTGAGAACGCCATATCGTTTTATAGCATTTTTTCCCTTTTGATTTTGATTTTATTTTATTTTTCTTTGTCGCTCTAAGTAATGGTTTTAGATTGGCTCACGGTCTTGGGGATGATGAAGTTGATATATATCTTGCTGAGTGAGGAGCAAGAGAGATGAGTTGAGTGATTGGGTGGTATGGCAACATTTGCATTGTAGACTCTAGTTTCGTGGGGTCGATGACAATCATTGAATTGCCTGGACTGGGTGGAGAGTCCTGAAGGCAAACGGATACCTCGGTCGAGTTGATAGAAAGTATCTTAGTTGGTACGTTAATCGATCTTGGTCAAATACATCAAGTGCTGGCTGTGTCTCGCGCGCGCGTGTTAGTGTGAATGATGTCAGAATTTAGAGATGATCTGAGGTTAAACTAGCGGTGTCTTGGGGGAGCAGGGAGACCTAGTGATGCCCAAGACCGGTCGAAGTTTAGTTGCCGGTAGCATCACGAGAGGGCCGGTCTGCCTTGGCACAGGTTATTCCCGTCGGACTTGTGTGTGGTTTTGCCAAGGAAGCCCCCTGCTGCGTAGAGCCTCATCGTGGCCAACTCAGTCCCCAACCAACCAGGTTGACTGCGCCCAACCTGCCGGGTGCCCAACTACCGGGCGGCCGTCATCTTGTAGGGAGACAACGAAAGAGAGAGAAAAAAAAAAGGGGCGGGGTGTTTATTTTTGTTCTAGTTTACGGTTCATGTGCCGCCTTGAGCCGACAAAGTGGAGGGACAAGGAGGGCTGAGTTGAAAAAAAAAAAAGGAGGACCCAGCTTTTTGGACAGCACAACCTCGTCCGTACGTCTTACGTGTATGGGTGTGTGCGTGTTGGTGGTCACGAGTAGTCTTGTTTTTTTACACCTACTTGCATCTATATCTGTTCTTGGTTTCCAAGTTTGGTAATGTTGACGATTGAGTTTATTTGGCATGTCATGGGCCCTTTTTAGCATTCCTCGTCTGGCTTGGACCCTTATGGGGCTTTAGCTGTGCAGTAGTCTTCTCTGTTGGTTTCGTGTGATCTACGCCGGAGCATGACAGTTCCCGCAGTGGCCTTGGCGCGGATCTGGCTCGGCTTGGGGAAGAGGGGGGGAGCAGATGAAGTGAAAGATTTGGTGTAACGTTGTGTTGGTTGGGTTTGTCGGTTTTTTTTTTTTTCTCGTCTGTACAGTTTTTGTGGAATGCCATGTCGTCACATATCAGTTCTCGGCAGCTCCACGTCAATTTGACGTTTGTCATGGGGGGAGAATATCAATGCCATTGTTGGAAAGAAAATGCGTCATATCAAGCGGGTTCACCTGAATAATGCTTCCTTCTCCATCTGTCAAGCTGGGTATGGATCTCACAGACAGTTGCGGTGTCCCTGGTGCCATGTACCAGGACTCAATATCATAAAAAATCCATCATAACCCATGCCCATAAACAAACACATACTTGAATACCCAGTCACGGACAGACCAGATAAGCTACAGGGTAGACTCGGCAGCATCCGTGGTCCCATTCACAAGCCGGATCTCATACTCCGTAGAGACACTTTCGTTTCCTCTGGCGGCCTCGGCTGGCTGCGGACACCGAGATTAGGGAGTATGACAATGTCCGCGCGACTACGGATGAGTTTGAAATTCACAATGGCCGCGCCAGACGCCGGGAGTCGAGATTCCCGTGGCGGGACAGCATGACAATGGCGCGTCATGTTAGCAGGATAGATTTCCAGCCTAGTGGTTTGGTCGTATGCTGACTGACGACGCCGTTCATGTCGACGGCCGCTACCATGAACCTTCTTTTTTCCGGGGTTAACATGACATGCCGGAGGTAATGACCAAACTCGAGTATTACGCCGATGGGTACGGCAAACAGACAATATTGCGACGGCCGCAAATCCCAGCACAGGCTCCCAATGGATACAGGGGGGGGGGGAGTGTTGACGCCTCAACCGAGAGTCACGAAGGCAGGGAGTCCTCTTTTTTTTTTTTTTTTT